>SEYY01020243.1:0-10000 GCA_009176605.1 Armadillidium nasatum
ATATATAATATATATATATATAATATATATATATATATATATATATTATATATTATATATATATAATATTATATATATATATTATATATATATATATATATATATATAATATATATATATATATATATATATATATTATAATATATATATTATATATATATATATATATATATATATATATATATATATATATATATATATATATATATATATATATATATATATATATATATATATATATATATATATATATATATATATATATATATATATATATATAATATATATATATATATATATATATATATATATATTATATATATATATATATATATATATATATATATATATATATATATATATATATATATATATATATATATATATATATATATATATATATATATATATATATATATATATATATATATATATATATATATATATATATATAGATGTTGAAAAATATTCTGATCTGCACAATTTTTACAGAATAGTCGTTTTATTGCATAAGTTTGATGCAATTTCAAGAAGTGTGTCAAGTAATTATGACACAAGTGCTTGTTTTTATTGTCTTAGGACAATTCAAAAATATGCTTTTCCCAAGGAAATGCAATTTTTGGAAGAAATCAAAAGGGATTCTTCATTTTCAGGCCAAGTCCCAGACTTGGTCAACAACTTAAATTTGTTCCTTGATGATAATAATCTCATCAGGAGCAAAGGTCGACTTTCACGTTGTAATTATTATGATTATAATATTCTGAATCCCATTTTACTGTCTAAAAATCATCATCTCACTAGATTAATTATCAGAGATGCGCACGTGAAGTGCAAACATCTAGGTATTCAGGCTACCCTAACGAATATTCGTCTTCAAGGGTTCTGGATAACCTCAGCGCGAACCTCCATCAAAAATGTTTTGCAGGAATGTATTATCTGCAAAAAATTCAATAATTTTGCGTATCGCTATCCGCGCTTTACAAATTTTTCGAAGGCACAAGTAGAATTATTCAGACCTTTTTGCCATGTTGGAATTGACTATACCAAACATTGGTGGGTCAAAGTTAAAGGCTCTGCTCCGGCACAAAAAATGTTTATTCTCATTTACACGTGCCTGAATATTCGTGCCATATATCTGGACCTCATAGACGACATGTCATCCAAATCATTTGTCCAGTCATTTCAGAGATTCGTGAATCGCTTTGGTGTGCCCGACTGTTTATACAGTGATAACGCTCGGTCATTCAGTCAGGGCACTGATTTTATAGAAACATTCTTAGTTTCTGAAAATGGGAGTGAGTTTCTCAGAAAAAATCAGATAGCTCATAAGCGAATCCCATTATATAGCCCTTGGGTGGGCAGTATGTGGGAGAGAATGATCAGGGTAGTGAAGGACTGTCTTTTTAAAACAATAGGACGTTCTTCACTGAACTATTTTGATTTTATCACTATTTTGTCGGATATTGCTGACGCAATAAATACTCGACCTCTCACTTACACAACAAGTGCAAATGATGTAGTGCCACTCACTCCCAACGATTTTTTAAAGCCTCTTGCAAAAACTGCAATGGTTTTGCCAGGAGCTGGTTCGGAGAACCAGTTCTTGGATTCATCTAAAGCTCATAAAGAGCTTACGAAATCTTTGAAATATTCTTCAGAGAAATTCGAGGAATTTCGTACTCGCTGGTATAGCGAATATATTCTTAGTTTGAGAGAAATCAGTAGAGATCTCTATCAGACTAAATGGAATAATCTCATCAAAAAAGATGATGTTATTCTTATTAAGAGTCCAGTAAAGGATCGTCCTTACTGGCAAATGGGGGTGGTTCATGAACTACTATATGGAGATGACCAAAAGGTCAGATCTGTATATGTTAGAACTCCAGGAGGACAAATCAATTTGTATCCTAGTTAAAACATTTATATCCTCTGGAGCTCTCCCTGACTCACAGTGGTTCTAAACCAACTTCGTCAGATATTACACCTATCATCCCTTCTCAGATAGTCAACCATCAGTTAATCTTCCTGGAGGGGTTGACCCCCCTTCGTCGTCTGTGATGGATGCTGGAGGACCTTCAGCTCCTGTTGTTAAAAATATTCGACCTGTAAGAAAAGCTGCTAGCTGCCAGGAAGAAATTCTTAATTTATGATTCTTCAGAAGAATCTGAGTAGATCTTTTCTACATTTGATGTATATTTGTATTTCAATTATGACATCTGCCCAGAAGAGGCCAGATGCCATCCCCCCCGGGGAGGATATTAAAATTATAATTGGTAGTTGCCAGTTTAAAAATTATTCTAGTTAAAAAAGAGGCTAATATTTCTGGAGACTGGTGGTTAAAGTCAGAGGTTGCCAGTTTTGAATTCTATCACTTTTTTATGATACTTCATGGTGTCTAGATCTGTTCTAATTTTGTGTTTACATCTTCAAAGTTTCGTGCTATTCAAAGAGTTCAAATTTGCAATTAATAACTAATAGAATATTCTTGGGGATTGGCCGATTGCTTGCCGTGTCGTTTATTCTGTCAAATAGCAGGCAGGTAGTTGGTTTTAAGCCAAGGGTATTCTTGAAGTTATATAAGTTGCATTCGGAGCCTTTCGTGTTAATATTTCATATTCGTCAAATCTTTGAAAGCTCCGTTTGTTAACTATTAAAATACATATTCTTGGAGGCTTTAAACGGGTTTAATATATTCGTTTCAGGCAGTGGGAAAAACACAATTTTTCTCAAAGCTTATTTTCGGTGTATTATCTCCGTTTATAATAAATATTCTATATTTATATAAGCGACTAACCCTAGTCTCCAAAAGAATATTGCCTCCAAAAGATAACTAAAAAACTAACATCTCAATATAGAGAGTCAACAAACTCCTTTATTGATTCTGTAAAAATCCTTACATCAGGATATATTTTCACTCGTACATTGAGTGACATTAATGAAATAATCTAATTGATTATTTTAATATATATATATATATATATATATATATATATATATATATATATATATATATATATATATATATATATATATATATATATATATATATATATATATATATATATATATATATATATATATATATATATATATATATATATATATATATATATATATATATATATATATATATATATATAATATATATATATATATATATATATATATATATATATATATATATATATATATATATATATATATATATATATATATATATATATATATATATATATATATATATATATATATATATATATATATATATATATATATATATATATATATATATATATATATATATATATATATATATATATATATATATATATATATATATATATATATATATATATATATATATATATATATATATATATATATATATATATATATATATATATATATATATATATATATATATATATATATATATATATATATATATATATATATATATATATATATATATATATATATATATATATATATATATATAATATATATATATATATATATATATATATATATATATATATATATATATATATATATATATATATATATATATATATATATATATATATATATATATATATATATATATATATATATATATATATATATATATATATATATATATATATATATATATATATATATATATATATATATATATATATATATATATGCATAATAAAATCGAACGGATATCGATATATATATTGATACTTAATCGATATTTCTTCTGGTAGAAAATTAAATTGAAAAAATATTTTTTTCCATTTATACGATTCAAAGAAGGGAGTTTCAAGGTCGTTCCACATGTTTTACTTGAAAAGTCTTTTTCTCAGGAACCGTTTGGAATTATGAAAGCCTGTTACATATTTGAAATTATCAAAAAAATTTCTCTTCAAAGTATGAAGCAAAATAAGTGTGGGAAATTTTTTCGCCCCCTAAACTGGGGGAATTGAGTTGGAGATTCTCCTTAATGGCGTATAAGTCATAGGTAGTGTGGAAAATAGAAGAAAAAAGAGTATTCCACACTTTACCAGTGCAATATATGTAAGATTAAACATAGAGATTAGTCTAGAGTCAGATAATCATGCATTAGTTCTACTGACAGAAAGAGATTTGATAGAGTTATTAAGAGGAGAGTTCATGAGACGAAAAGGTTTTGATTCCACCTTTTCAAGACTATCTACGTCAGTGGAAGTACCCCAGATATGCAACGCGTATTCCATATAACGGGGATGGAAGAGTCTCCTATAAAGATCGAGCAGTTGAAGTGATGTAAAAAAGCTCCGAAGGCTCTAAAGAACACCTACCCTTTTATAAGCTGTTATAGAAAGAGAGATAATGTGATCCTTCCAAGAAAGATCACGAGAAAAGGAATCACCAAAATTATTGAGGATAGGTAAAGGTTGAAGTTGAGTGTTTTCGAAGAAGATATTATAGTTGTGTGAAAGATATTGCCGAGTGGATAGGTGAAGGATTGAGCTTTTGAGGCATTGAAAACAATCATGTTTTCTCTTGGCCTAATTATAAATACGATAATAAAAAGAGAGGTCAGCTACTACATGGCAACCCTCCAATCATGAGTTAACTGTGGTTTTGTATGGTGCCTTTTAACATGAAAGGAATAGTGAAGGGTGGAATCGTCAGCAAAAGAGTGGATTGGGGAAGAAGTTATGGAAAGAAGATCATTGATGAAAAATAGAAAGAGACTTGGGGATAGAACAGAACCCTGAGGAACATCACTATTGTTAGATTTAAAAGTAGAACTATTTCGTCTACTACGGCTGCAATAGAACGACCGGAAAGGAGATAAGATAGAATGTTACACAACAAAGGATAGATACCGAAAAAGGGAAGCTTGGAAATCAAAGTTTTGAGCTAGACTCTACTAAAAGCTTTTGATATGTCTAGCGCCACAACTAAGAATTTACCGAAATTCCAAATAGCCGATGCCAAAATAGTTTGTAGCGATGTTTTGTTACGTTTACCGAAATGTGTATTACGATTTGCTATATCGGCAAAATCCTTTCAAGAAAATTGAGGTTTGAAAATTTTTAAGTAGATTAATATTTACATAACGAACATGTATTAATTAACCTGACTAATAGTAGGTAACTCATCTACAATGTTTTCGAATGTTAATGTTAATAGCTATAAAGCTTGTTCTCCTAACCTAGCAACGTTATGTACGATATCTAAAAACTGGTATAAAATTTTTTCACACTAAACAGCTAATACTGGGAAAATTACACGTGGCAAGCCGTAAATGTTTTTCTAGGAGTGAATAGCAAATTGTGCAGTAAAAATTACACTCTCTTAATTATGTCATTCATTCATCTAATCATTTACGTCAAGCAAGAAAGAGTATGTTTTATCCTTATAGTGAGAAAAAAAGATCCAACCACATATAACGTTTTATGATGTTGAAATACTATCACGATTGATTATCATAAAACAAAAAATCTGTATAAACTGTGTTGGCGCTTCTTTTGAAGGTTAACGGAGATTGAAACAAACAATGTGGAGAACACATATATTTTAATTATGCAAGAACTTATTGGCATCTTATAAACGATGCTTTATGATATATATATATATATATATATATATATATATATATATATATATATATATATATATATATATATATATATATTATATATATATATATATTAATATATATATATATATATATATATTATTATATATATATATATTCAATTATTAATGATTATTATTATTATTATTATTATTATTATTATTATTATTATTATTATTATTATTGCAGATTTATTATAGCCCGCATAGCTCATTTATTTTATTTAATGGGGAAGGGGGGTATTAGTTTAGCAGCAATTGGAATTTATTTATGCAAAGTTCACATTTTCCTTGCGCAACTATTAGATGACTTTATTGTAGAGGAATTTTGTTTTACTCCTTTTGTAACTAAGTGCCATACTGAAAGCTCTCAGGCTCCCCAAAAAAGCTTGGATGGGCAGTTACATTTCTGGGCTCTTTTAACAAGGAGTTACATTTCTGTGCTCTTATAACAAGGTTTAGAGGCCATAGCTTCTTTATCTAGTTTTTTAATAAAGAGTACATTTTCTGTGCAAGTGTACCTTTTTTCTTTTTTGTGCATTATTAGTTCTGTCTCCTTTTTTTTACAAAGCTGTTATAAAGCAAAACCTTTTAATTATATTTCATTAATTAATTACTTTTCTTTTATGTGTTAAGTGTATTTTGAAAGTTTTCTGTTCCTTCGTATATTCGAAAGAATATATGTTTTTATTTGGGTAGCAGACATTTTAGGCAAGTGTAACTTTGTTTTGTTGCATCACACATACAATTAATTTAGTTTGATAATAACAAGCATTGTTCCCTATCTATCTACATTCGAGTAAAAAGGCCAAATAAATATTTCTCTTGTAAATATATCTATTTTATCTGTCATGGATAAAGCGACCTTTATTTGACGTTTTATGACTCAGATTCATTGCAAACAAGTCGCACGTGCAGGTAGGAATCAGAGTATAAAAACGGAAGTGAGAAGGATTTTCATACCTCCGAATAAAAATTAGGGAATTCAGAAATTGGAGCGAAAAAATGGGGGGGGGGTTCATATATTATCTCTATATTTATCTCTCTCTTTCTCTCTCTCCCTCCCTCTCTCTCTCTCTCTCTCACTCTATCTCTTTCTCTTAATCGGACAGTAGAAAAAAAACAAATCATAATGGCGCCAAACGGAAAAAATAGCATTTGCTCACTTCGGCTGGGTGGTTCATATTGCACTTCCCATTCCTTCTCCCTTGGTATCCTTTGGATTTAGCGCTTAATGGTGATTAATAACTGTAGCGCAGTTTCTATTACTTTTGCTGGGAGGTTGAGAACCATGTTCTAGAGAATATTGTTAGTGTTCTTTATAACACTGTTCCAATTTAAAGGGTTCATTGTTCTTGTAACTGTGTTCTATGTTGTTCTTGTAACACCGAACAAGAACATTGAAAGTTTAAGAAACCATATCACAATGGTTTGATTTATTACCCTTTTCTCGAGCTTTGTTTATAATTATTTGAAATTTATTACTTTACAAACTCGAAAAAGGAAGGTAATTTAAAATTGAATTTAATTCAATTTAAATTTGAATTTAAATTTAAATTTTATTTTAATTTAATTGAATCTAATTTTTCGAACACACCCACGTGTTTGAAAAGGGGTATCTTTTTTCTCATTCTTTCCTTCTCATTATTATTATTATTAGCTTATTATTCCTTTTTCTTTCTTTTCCCTTTTTTGGAAAATTTAATTCGTTTTTAAAGCGTGCGTTATATTTGTCTCCTTTTTCAATTTATATTTTTAAATATAAAGTTTCAGAATAGAAATATTTTTTTTTCATCTGCGGATCTAGACAGTAATTGTTATTTCTGTTTTTTGTTGTGCTTAATTTTTTGGAATTTAATTCATTGGATTTTTCTCTTGATTATAATATGTTTATTTTTATACTTCACCTTTTCTTTTCTTTTTTATTTTTCCTTTTTTTTATTATTATATTATATAATAATATATATATATATATATATATATATATATATATATATATATATATATATATATATAATATATATTATATATATATATATATATCACCACGCGAGAAATCGGGGTATAATGGGGGCCCGGTTTGCCTCCTCTCTTGACGTGAAAAAGTCAATTCCTCTTACAATTCCTCTCAATGCTTGTTTCTTGAAAAATAAAAAAAATTTCATTCTTTCTCCATTTGCGAATCCGAGGATCAGGAAAATACAAGGGGGTTTGAAAATCCGCCGCTGCCCCGAAAGGGATTCACGTTCTGAATCCCCCTTCGAACGCCCCTAGAGTGGAGTCCTTGCAGATAGAAGGAAGTTCGAGGGTCATGAGAGGGAAGAAATACAAAGTTTTGAAATGTAGAAGAGTTAATCGTTAATCAAAGAGTTATGTAAATGTAAATACAATTTAATAATAATAAAAAACAGTGGTTAATTAATTACAATCTTCAGATAGTGGGAGATGTAGTAGATTTTACTTCTAACTGTGGTTCCAACACACCTCTTTGTTTTTAAAATGCGGTGAGGGATATAAGTTAGGTTAAACGCACACAGACACTTCTTTCGTTCATTTAACATATCTGTCCCCTCTACCGCATAACAGCGGCTATCTACAGCATGGTAGCGGTGGCCTAGAATCCTTATTTACACAGGGAATTTGAAATTACAAATGATAAGCCTTCATTGAAGCGGTCGTGCGAGTGAATGACAACATTAATTAGCGACGGACGAAAAATAAAAGGGTATTCTACTTACAGTTTTTCCCTCCAGTTTCAGTCAGTCATACTTACGGGGAGGAGGACATTACTTTAACATACTCTCCACAAACCAACGTTTTAAGTAAATTAAATATATATTAAAATAAATCTTCGCAGTGAGAAGCAATTTACTTTTAATAAAAAAAATGAATTAATCCAAACACAAATTCTCCCCTAAAATAATTATGGTTCATATCAATTTATCTGTGTGAAGAGAAATATCTTCAACAAAACTAATCTTAGACATGACCTTGGGAAGCTCGATCACACAGTTTGAGTCACAGCCCTGTTCTTCTGGACCCCAGTCTTAGACTGCCCTCTTCTCAAGAAAAATGCCCCGTCTCCCTCTTTTTTTCGGGTAGGGTCTCCATACCCCTGACGTTCCTCCTTTCCCTTCGATATATAAAATTGGAGAAACTGCTAATCTTCCTGAACGGTCTCTCAAATTTGAAGGGGCTATAAATTCCCGATTCCTTTCACATTCCAACTTCAAAAAGCACTAATTTTTTTTACTTTAGACCTATCTTTGGCACTCTCAAAGACAGCAGCCATAAAACCGTGGTTTTTCAAGACTGAAACAGGGATGCTCACATCAACGGTTTTTTATTTTCTTCTTATTCTGTGGGAAAGTTCGATGTTAAAAGGAGTGTTTCTTTTAGAATTTTAAGGGCATCTGTTGGGTCACTTTTGGTCGTGACAGTTTCCACAACAATATATATATATATATATATATATATATATATATATATATATATATATATATATATATATATATATATATATATATATATATATATATATATATTATTTTTTTTTTTTTTTTTTTTTTTTTTTTTTTTTTTTTTTTTTTTTTTTTTTTTTTTATTTCTTAGATATGTTAATTTTTTTTGTTTATAAACATTTATTTATTTTTATTCTTGCTTTATCACTACAAATTTTAATTTTTAAATTTTTCATTACAAGTTTACCTTATATACCTTTTTTATAAAAGTTCGGATATGTCTGCAACGGGATTATCTGACACAAAGGCAAATAAGCCAAAGAAGTCTCAAGCCAAGAAGCCTGTTAACGACCCTTTACCCACTCAAGAGTCAGATGCCACTATAGTTCTGAACAGTTCCGATCTGGCTAGCATGCAATAAACTGACCAAAAAGAGCTAAGAACAGCAAGGAAGATACGAGAGGCGCAGAGGAACCGTCTTATTCATGCTTCTACAGAGCTTTGAGAATTGCTATCAAACCCTAACCCTTCAACTACATTGATTCTTACAATCTCTCAAATGCTTAAAGGGATCAGTTTAAAACTTGACGAGAAGTGATAAGGATTATTCACAACAGTCTAGATGTTGCTTCATGCATTGCAGATGATGACGAATGTTATAAAATTTGAAAGGACTATTCGAAAATCATAATAAACACGGCAGCAGAATATCTGAACCCTTAATTAAAAATCGAGCAAGGGATTCCTTCTACCCCTTGTTCGCCGAAGAGGAATTCTTGTTGTTCCGGGAACCATAACAAGCCCCTAAGTTATAATCGTGCCACCTCAGAAGAAATTGCCAGTATTCTCAGGTGAGATCCTCCAATTTGATCATTTTCTCGAGGTGTTTCGAATCTATTGTTGAAGGTCGAGGCTATGAAAAC
>SEYY01020243.1:20000-50000 GCA_009176605.1 Armadillidium nasatum
AAAATATTTGTAAGTGCAAATTATTAATCTCAAAATTCAAAATTAAGAATTTCAAAGTGAAGATGTGAAATTAGTTTAATAAAAAAAAAAAGATAGAAAAAAAATTATTAAATTGAAAAAAATATTTCAAAAATAACCAAAACTGAAAACATCAAGAAAATCAAAAAAAAATTAAACAAAAGCAACATATAAGTACAACATTGAAGTACAAGTACTGAATAAAAGAAATTAGTACTGAATATAGTACTGAACATGTTGGAAATGTTAAGTGTTCTGTAATGTATAAATACATATTTGTAATAATAATATACAAAATAATAACCAAAATAATAGCAATTTGAAATAACTACATAATAAAAATTAAAATATATAAAATAAATTAAATAATTTAAATAAATAAAATATTCATTTATTCTATATAGAATCCCAAATTTGTTAATTTAAATGATTGAAAAGAATGAAATTGTTAAATTTTTATAATATAAAATGACAATGGGATCGAAAATTTCACCTTTAAAAAAAAAATTTTTTTTTTTAGAAAAAAAAACTTTTTCCAAAAAAAAAAATTATATAGACAAAAAAAATTATAAATCCACGTAAAGTAATAAAAAAGTATATAAATAAGTGTAAATGGAAAGAAATGAAGTAACCAAAATAAATAAAAATGAAAAAAAAATTATTCATAAATACAAAAACAAAATAAAATCAAGAGAAGTTTGTAAACGCTATAGATTCGACTGTTTCAGTCTATAGAAAATTTCCAGGTATAAATAATATTCCACCTAAACTGACAAAATATCAAGAAAAGCGCATATATTCTAGCTTGAAATATAAGTATAAACATGAACAATAGAAACGGTTATATATTCCATGTAAAAAAAATACAAAATTCTCTTGAGAAAACAAAAACAAAATTTAAAAGAATATGATTTTTCTTGATAATAACATATAACGATAAGAACAAAACATATAATTTATAATGATAAGAACATAATTCCATTTGTTCTATGAATGTATTCAGGCGAAAATATCTCAGGAACTCTCCAGGAATAAAGGAAATTTGGTTCAGCCATCTCTATGGTGAATGAATGGAGTTGTGAAAATGTTGAAAAGAGACAATGCAGTAGAACAACAATTAGTATTATACTGAAAAACAATAAAGAAATTAGTACATAAAAGGATACCCTATGTGGGAAAAAAATATAATTAATAAAATAAAATAAAAATTATTTTAAACCCACAGCAATATCATAATTAAATTAATGTTAGTAAATTAAATTATTAAATTGAAAAAAAATTATGGAATGATAGCTAAAGTAAAATTAAAATATTAAATTGAAAAAAAAATTTTAATATTTGCAAAACAACTATATACTGTAGTCAAAAAAATATGATGAGCATAAATAAATAGGTATACTATGCGCATAAACTGAAACAATGAGCAAAGATCAAAAAAAAAATTAAAAAAATAAAATTGTAACAAAAAAAAGTTTTTACTAAATTTTACTAAGATTTTTTAATAAAAAAAAACTTTCTGTAAAAGAAGTTATAAACAAAGGAAAAAAAATTATATAAAAGCTTAAAAAAATGTTAAAACAATAAGCAAAGGAAAAAAATAAACAGTAATTGAATAAGCAAAAACAAAAAACAAAAAATTTGACTTCGATTTTTTTTTATTTTCTTATATTTTTCCATTTTTATATTAATGTTTTCTAAAAAAATATTCTGTTTTATCATTTCAAAGACATAGTGAGAGAATAGTAAAAGAAAGAAAAGAAAGATGAAAAGTTGTAGAATTAGATAAAAGTTTAATTCAAAAGAGGAAATAATATTGCTGCTGATTTTGTTTTTATTAAAAATTGTTGTTGATAGGATGATGGTTAATTATTATAATTTGATTGATTTTATATGGTAAATAGTTGTGTTTAATGTGGGTTGTTATTTCTAGGTATTTAATAAGTTGGTAGTATATTATTTTGTTATTTGCTTCATGGTCAATAAATAAATTAGATATGGTATATAGTATGGTATGAAACTTGGTTAAGGATATATAGTATGGAGGAATATTTGAATTGATTATTATATTGAAAAGTCAAGAATTGTTTTAAATTTTACAATCAAATTCTACTTGGTTAAAAAATTATAATAGATTTACTAATTCGTATTTTTGAATCACAAAAAAAAAAAAAAATAAAATAAAACATTTAAAATGAGAAAAAAAAATTTTATAAGGAAAAAAAAAAACAATGTTTCTTTTATTTCTAGAGTAGTTTGTGGATTACATGGACTAGTTGTCTTGGTTGAGTTAATTGATGAAACATATACATAGGTAGGTTGGTAGTAGGTTGATGGTTAGGTATTACTCTACAAGCAAGCTACTTTAGAAAAACTAAGGTAGGAATAAGAAAATATTAAAAAAAATATTATATAAAGGAATATACTATTATATTATATGAATATACATATAAGGAATTCAATTTGTATCATATATGGCTTAGATTTTTAATAAAGGTAAGGTTTTAATAAAGGTTGTTGAAAGGTAAAAATAATTAAAAACTTATGAGGAAATTCCGAAAAAAACTTTTTTAAAAAGGTATAATAATGTAATAGGAATATAAAATAGTAATTAGGAATAAGTAAATCAATTAGGAATATTTGGAATATATTCAATAAGAACAAAGTGGTCACAAAAAAATTTTTTGAGGTGAATAATTACTTCACAAGAGATAAAAAAAAAAATTTTTTATGAACTACAATAATTATGCTATGGAATTCCAGGAAGATTTTATGGATTAATATATTAAAATGGTAATATATAGGTATATAAATAGTAATATAAAAATGTTAGTTTTGTTAGTCTTATAACTAACACCTTTGGGATATAAAATTTATAATTAGATATAAAATTTATAATTAGATATTGGATAATGGTAAATGATTAATAACATAAATAGGATAAATAGGACATATAGGATAAGGTAATATAGGATGGATATGGTAGAAATTGACAATTATCAAAATTGAAATTATTTTTCAAAATTTTAAGTTTTAATGGAGTAATTAAAATTTATTATTTTATAAAAACTAGTGATGACAGAATAGTATATTAGTATAAAAAGGATTGTTTATATATAAATATATATATATATATATATATATATATATATATATATATATATATATATATATATATATATATATATATATATAATATCTCAGTTAGGAATGAAAATAATGAAAAGTCTTCTTCTCTCTTGTGAGAAGAAAAATAAGAAAATTGAGAAAAATATTAAGGGTACTTTTATTAAGTTTAATCCATCATCATTTTCCAGAATGATGTGGTAATTTTAAATTTTTGGATACTGTATAAAATAGTATCATAAGGAAAACAGAGATATGTCTATGAAAAAAATTATTGTTTCTAAGTTAAATTTTGAAACATAATTACATTTTATTTACTTTATAAAGGAAAAAATATAACTTTAAAGGACAGTTATATAATTCATATTTAAATTAAAATTGGAAATGGAAGGAATTTATACCAAGAAAGAAATTGATACCAAAATTGAAGAAATTATTTCAAAATTGAGGAAAAATATTTTTAAAAAAGAACAAAATTTAAAAGATTTTATAGGAATTTAAGGATATTAAAAGATTTGTGCGTTTTTAAAGGATTTTAAGGTTTTAAAGGATTTGAAAGGATATTAAAGAATTTTAAGAAACTAGAACTATCAGATCCCTAATAGATAAATAAGTTGAATTAGATAAAATATTTTACATATACTTTATAGTTAAATAAATAATAAATGGATGAGTAAAATAAATAAATATTCCAGCGAAAAAAATATAAATGGAATTTAAATTTGGTAATTTTAATAAAAACAAGCGAAGTAGGTAAGGAATTTAAGTCAATCTTGATATTATTGATATTCCATTCTCTTATTGATGATTCTACTTAGATAACCCTATAGAAAATTCGAAATAGAATATTAGAAAACTAATTAGATATATATATATAAAGAAGCAGTGACAAGATTATTTATATATATATATATATATATATATATATATATATATATATATATATATATATATATATATATATATATATATATATATATATATATATATATTATATATATATATATATATATATATATATATATATATATATATATATATATATATATATATATATATATATATATATATATATATATATATATATATATATATATATATATATATATATATATATATATATATATATATATATATATATATATATATATATATATATATATATATATATATATATATATATATATATATATATATATATATATATATATATATATATATATATATATATATATATATATAATATATATTATATATATATATATATATATGATAAAATTGTTAAATATTTAAAAAGGATGAATTAAATGTTAAAATTCTTGTTAAAATAATTTAAAATTCTTACTTTCAAAATCGTTACATCGTTACAAAATAACATCGCTATAAAATAGAATAAAAATTAGCCCACGTGACCTAACCACGTGACCATGCGCAAGAATGAATAAAAATAAATTTAGGAAAAAGTTTCAATATAGTCAATGTATAAGTACATTGTTAAGTCAATATAAGTACAATTTATAAAGTACATAATTCAGTACAGTACATTGTTGATAGTTATATATATATATATATATATATATATATATATATATATATATATATATATATAATATATATATATATATATATATATATATATATATATATATATATATTATATATATATATTTGTTAAAACTATTGTTAAAAGTGATGTGTTAAAAGAAGTTATTAAAACAGTTGCTGTTAAATACAGTTTGTTTAATTACTGTTGTAATAATTTATGTTAAAATACTAAGAAGATTTTCATTTTAAAATATTGAACTTTAAAATTCATTATTATTGCAAAAATTTCATTATTATTTCAATTTTTAAAATCCATTTTTACGGTAATGTTTAAAATAACATCATTATTTCAATTTTTAAAATCTATTGACCTACGACGGCTAAATTTAAGCTCCTTAGTAAAAGTAATTATTGCATAAAGCTTCGTGAACAACGAACGGCTACGGAAAATTTTTTTTTTTTTTTTTTTTTTTTTTTTTTTACAAAACGCCACCACTCACGGGCAGAGCCCTTTTCAAGGAGGGGGCACACACACAAGGACAAAACTCACACAAACGCACACACCTAACGCACAGCCCTCAGGTGGGCGCAGACGGAAGACTTGAAGAGTGGAAGATTAAATACAGTTGGAAAAATAGAAGATGGTAGAGAATTCCACAGAATAGAGGTGGCTGGAAAGAAGGAGGTACCACAACGAACTAGCCTAGGAGTCTGCATTACTCACACAATGTTCATATGCAAACAAGGGCACTCCTTGTGCTTTGAGGGCGACGCAATAGAAGTGGAGGAATGCGAGAGGTCAACTCCCTCGAGCACCTGCCATTGTAGTACCTGTAGAAAAGAGATAGCGCGCCAACGTCACGTCGCAGAGACAGAGGGTCAAGAGAGTTTGAAAGTAGGGGACAGTTTATTAATCTCATAGCTTTTGACTCAACCCTATCCAGAAGAGAGGAGGAGCCAGAGCTCCCCCAAATGTGAGAACAGTACTCCATACAAGGGCGAATAAGACCCTTATATATTTGGAGTAACTGCTTCAGAAGAAAAAAACTCTCGCAACCTGAACAGAACTCCCAGCTTCTTAGAGGCAGCTTTAGCAACCATTGTGATATGTGGTTTCCAAGACAGTTTGTTGTTTATGTTTAGACCAAGAATGTTAATGTTATTTACAGGTGAGACGGGAGAGCCATCGAAGAGGATAGGAAAGTTGGGAGGTGTTTTTGAGAGGGAGATGTAAAGAAGTTGAGTTTTTAAAGAGTTGAATTTCACAAGGTTGCTATGACCCCACCGGGAAATTCCATCCAGATCGGCAAGAATAGAATCGGAAAGTTGAAGACGAGAAGCAAGTCTAGAAGCAAAAGAGGGAGCAGATTTGAAATGAGTAGAAGAATGTAGAGTTGAATCATCAGCATAAGAGTGAACAGAGTTAGAAGTGCAGTGGAGAAGATCGTTAATGAAAAGTAAGAATAAGGTTGGAGATAAAACAGAACCCTGAGGAACACCACAGTTGACAGAAAAGGAAGAAGAGGTCGCTCCATCTACAACTGCCGAAATGGAACGATCTGAGAGAAAACTAGACAAGAGTAAGCAAAGAGAAGGAGGAAACCCAAAGGAAGGGAGCTTAGAGAGTAGTGACGCATGCCATACCCGGTCGAAAGCCTTGGAAATGTCAAGCGCCACCACACAAGACTCCCCGAAGTCCCTAAGGGCAGAAAACCATAGATCAGTAAGATAGGAAAGTATGTCACCAGTTGACCTCGAGCGACGAAAGCCATACTGGTGATCAGAGAGAAGAGAATGAGACTCCAAATGATCCAGGAAATGAGAGTTGAGGAGAGTTTCAAAAATTTTAGATAGAACACAAGTGAGAGCTATAGGTCGATAGTTAGAAGGGTCAGAACGGCTACCTTTTTTCGGGATCGGCTGAACAAACGCACGCTTCCAGCATAGAGGAAAAGTATTAGTATTAAGGCATAGAGAGTAGAGCTGAACGAGGACAGGGGCCAACTCGGAAGCACACTCCCTCAGAACACGAGGGGGAATGCCATCCGGGCCACTGGCCTTCCTGACGTTCATAGATTTCAGGATCCCATGCACCCGATCATGAGTAATTATAGGTAGAGGCATGGGACACCTGAGAGGAGAAGGAGTAGGAGGAGGGATGCCAGAATCGAGCAGGGTGGAATTAGATGAAAAAAGGAGGCCGAAGAGATTAGCCTTTTCAGAAGGAGTATTAGCAACAGAACCATCAGAGCGAATAAGAGGAGGAAAGGCAGATTTACAGAAGTTGTTAGAGATATTTTTGACAAGAGGCCAGAAATTTTTATCAGTAGGAGAGCCATGGAGGTCAGCGCACTTCCTTTTAATGAAAGTACGCTTAGTCCGTCGAAGAACATCCCTGCATCGATTCCGGGCTGAATGAAAATTAGTAAGAGTGATAGGAGAAGGAGAGTTTTTTCCATTCACGATAAGCATTGTCTCTCTCCCGGAGGGCAAGAGAACAATTGCCATCGAACCATGGATTTTGAGGAGAAAAAGATTTAGTTGAAGATGGAATGAATCTGCCCATCCCTTCAAGGATTACTGCCCCTACCTTTTCAGCAGAGACAGAAGCGTCCCCCGAGACAAAGCAAGATTCACTCCAATGATAGTTAGCAAAGAAGCGGCGCATTGCCCCCCAATTAGCCCGATTAAAGTGCCAGAAAGTACGTTTAGGGCATGGTGGAGCTGTTGGAGAGAAAGCATTATAACTAAGAGCTATAAGATTATGGTCAGAGTTACCAATAGGAGGGAAAATGGTGTATTTATAACTAGAAGGAGTAGTGGTGAAGCATAAATCAAGTGTATTCAAGAATTGGTTAGGACGATCTGGAATGTGTGTGGGTTCCCTAATTAACTGCTCCAGATCGTTAAGAATGCTGAATGAATTGGCCTCCCTCCCACCTGTATCAGTATGAGAGGAACCCAACCACTCAGTGTGGTGTACGTTGAAATCCCCTAAATAGAGGACCTCAGCATTTGGATGAGAAGAAGTGACAGTCTCGTGAGTAGTAGTAAGATATTGAAAAAAGATTGGAAAATCTGTTCCATTAGGGGAGCAGTAGCAGAAGCACAAGATAATTGTAGTAGTAGGAAGACAGATTTTAAGCCATAAAACGTCGAAATTAGGAGATTCTAGATTTACGAGACGTGTCACAGGAGTGTTAATGTTAATATAGGCACAGACTCCACCATTTAGACGGAAATTGTGAAAAAAGTTGTAGTTAGAGACATTAAGATTGCTAGAGAAAGAATCCCTGTCCAGCTGGGTCTCAGACAGAAGTAAAAGGTTAGGAAGAGAAGTAGTGAGGTAGTGTTCAACAGACGCGAGATTAGATCGAAGGCCACGCACGTTAGCAAAGGTAATAGAGAGCCCCCGTCTACGCCCAGCCCCACGAACACTCAAATTAGGCATTTCAAAAAAAAAAAAAAAAAATCACGCACACACGCACACACCCAGACACTCACGCCCGCACTCACGCACGCACTAACTCACTCCCGCAAGCGCACATACACACACGCTAGCACACAATCCAGTAACCTAATTAAAATAATTATTGTTAAAATTATTAAAACTATTAAAATCAATTTTGAAAATATTAAAACAACAATAATTAAAACAAGTTATGATGTAAAATTTATACTAGAGAAATTCAATTTATACATCGAAGAAAAAAGTAGCAAGTTTAAAACAGTAAAAGTTTACTTACGGAAAAATTAAAACCATACTTATCTTTCAGACGTCAAGCTTCACTGACAATAAAATAACCTATAATTAATTAAAAACACTAAAAAATTAAAACACAGAACACTGAAGAAAAATAAATGAACAACACATTTAACACAAAAAAAACACACACACACACTAGCAATAGAGAACTATAAAACACAACCTTTCACTAAGAGAGCTAAACACTAAACACTCAAAAGATGGAAAAGATTTTCATTTTAAAATATTGAACTTTAAAATTCATTATTATTGCAAAAATTTCATTATTATTTCAATTTTTAAAATCCATTTTTACGGTAATGTTTAAAATAACATCATTATTTCAATTTTTAAAATCTATTGACCTACGACGGCTAAATTTAAGCTCCTTAGTAAAAGTAATTATTGCATAAAGCTTCGTGAACAACGAACGGCTACGGAAAATTTTATTACTACTCACGCTTATTAAATATTATCTCCGTGAGTTTAATTACAGTATATAAGCCTACTTAATATTAAGTTAGTTTTTAAGTTAATATAGTGGTTATTGGTGCAATTAATATTAAGTTAGTATTTAAGTTAGTTAATAAGTGTTGTTAAATGATTCATTTAAACTATGTAGGTAATAAAAGCCTATATAGTTCAAAGTTTAATTTAAGTTTAAGCAATAATATTATTATTGTTGTTTTAAGTACTATAAATGATGGCATCTGAAGAAACAGATGTATAAGCTGAATGTAAAGAGGCTATAAGTAAATATGTAAGAACCAGGGCTACATATAAAGCCAAGGTTACTATGTTAATAAATAAATTAAAAAATCTTGAAAATGAAAGTGTTGAATAAATTTATTTTTTATATTAATCATGAAAAAATTAATAATGAACTATTAGAAACAAAAAATTTAGATGAGAAAATTTTAAATATTATGTCACAGTTTGAAATTGATCTGAAAGAGCCTGAATTTTTTAATAAAGAATTAGAAAGGTCTATTAACTACCAAATTGATTTGTCTATGGGCATATCTATCTTTGGTGATTATTTAGAAAAAGATAAGAAAACAGTAAATGATTCTGTTTGTTCTAATGAACAGTTTATTGAAATGATGAGTAAAATAAATTCCTCACGAGAATACAAATTGCCTGTAATAAATTGTGACCAATTTGATGGTTCTGAACAAAATAAGTTGGTTTTCCATAATTTTTTGACCAAGTTTAACAATGTTATAGGCAATAAAGAAGGCCTAGAGGACTCAGTAAAGTTGATGTATCTCTTTGGATACCTCAAAGGTTATGCTCTAAAAGTTGTAAGCCATTTGTCATTAAATAATAATAATTATAAGGTAGCAATAGAACTTCTGAAAAAAGAATTTCTAGACAAAAATTTAATCATTAATGAATACATGAACAAATTAAATGACCTAAAAATTAATGAGGGTTTTGACACAGAGTTTGTAAATACTAAGTTTTTTATTAATGAGGTTAGATCTATGATTTTTGAATTAAAAGTTTATGATTTAAATTTTTTAGAGCCTCACTCTGCTGGTAATATATTACTAAGTAATATCATTTCTAAAAAGTTGCCAAGAAACTTTAAAAGTGAATTAGTACATAAGTTAGAAAATAACTATCCTTCTCTTGAGCAAATCTTTCAAAATTATAATGAGGTAATTAATACTCTCAACATTGTGAGTAAAACTAAAAAAGAAATGCATACAGGTAAGCTTAACCCTAAAACTCAATTTAAAAAATCTTTTAAATCTAATTCATTACAAAATTTTGCTACAAATATTGATCATGTTAAAGACATCTAAAAATAATGATGTAAAAAGTGAACCTAGTAATACTAGAATGTATAATGTATGCAAATTGTGTCAGCTTAAAAATCATCCCATTATACAAGTGTGATAAATATAATACTGTAGCTAAAAGAGTTGAACGTGCAAAGGTTTTAAATTTATGCACCAGGTGTGCGGGTATTGGACATGATTCTGAAAATTGTTTTGGTAAAAATAATAAATTAAGGTTTAATTGTTTCAAATGCAAATAGCACTCGCATATTACTGCGTTTTGTCCAAAAATTGAAACCAGTGAAACAAAAAATGATATGGTAAATAATCTTTGCATTTCTTTACAACAACAGGAAGCTGATAGAGTTTATTTGTTGCCGTCAATTTCTTTTGACCTAATGAGAGGCAATAAAAAGGTGACTGTAAGAGGCTTAATAGATACAGGTAGTCAGAAATCTAATATTTCTAAGGACATATTAAGTCATATTATTCCTGATTATGATTCATTAAATGGAATAGAATTAAATATACAAACATTCATTGGTAAAGAACAAAGACAGTTTAAACAATTGCTATTAGGTATTAAACTTTCAAATATGGATGTTTTTTGTATGCCATTTTTAGTTGATGAAAATTTGAATTTAAATTATACAGTAGATTGTGTTAATGAACTCATTCATGAATTTAAAAACCAAGGTATTCCCCTTGCATACTCTGCATTTAATGTTGAGGAAGATAATAATAATTTTCATATACAAGCTATATTAGACACTGACATTTTACATTTTTCCCTTCTTTTGATTTAGTTTCAATAATGTCAGGGAGTTGCTATAAAGTTTCTAATAAATACATCCCTTTTGGTAATGTACAAAACTTTTTGTATAGAAAGCAAAATAGTGCTTCAAATAATAATAAAAATGTAATAACTTCTAAAACAGATGTAGGGTCGGAAATGGTAAATGACACTGTAGTCAATCTCATATTAAACCCCAATAAAAGCTATTTTCATCCTTTTGAAAATATTCTCATAGATTCTGAGGTTGAAAATGGCCTAGAATACTTATTTTCTATGGAATCTGTAGGTATTCACCTCTAATAATAATGATGACCTATCTAATTATGATGCTGAAATGGTAAGTAAGTTTAATGAAGGGATTTCATTTAAGGATGGTCATTATTATGTGACACTTCCTTGGAAAAGAGAGTTAATAAAAAGGGTTCCTTCTAACTATGACATTTCATTAAAGGTTTTAAATAGAGTGTATAATAAATTAACTAATCAATACTTAGTGACTGCTTATGATAAGGTATTTGAACAACAACAAAATGATGGTATAATAGAGGAAGTAAACATTCCTGAACATAAAAAACATGAATATGTGTTCATATCACATAGATCTGTTATGAGATATGCAGAACAGGTTACTACTAAAATACGTCCTATATATAATTGTTCTTTTAAATTGAGTAAAAATACTCCCTCTATAAATGAAGCCTGATATTCAGGTTTAGATTTAATGAACTCATTATTGAAGTTATTATTTGTTTTTAGAACAAATGATTATGTAGTATTAAGTGACATTAAAAAAGCATTTTTATCAATAAGGTTAAAAGAAGAGTTTGATAAAAATAAATTTTGTTTTTTATGGTATAGAAATGATAATTAATTACTTTTAGATATAATACTATTCTATTTGGGTATACCGCATCTCCTTTTATTCTTCATTACATTATGAAACATCATATTAGAAAAATTTCCCAATGATAAGTGTAAAGAGATTTTGTCCTCTAATTTTTTTGTGGATAACTTAATATTTACAGGTAATAACTCAGCTGAGCTAGACAAACTCTACCATCAGGCTTATAATTGTATGTATGCGGGTGGCTTTATATTAAGATCTTGGTCCACCAATTGTGAAAGTTTGCAAAAGTGTATGAAAGATGAAAAATTGTTGTTGAGCATGAGTGTGTGTTTGAAAAGGTGCTTGGGTATGAATATAACTTAGAGGATGATACTTTACATGTTTCAGAGGTAAATTATGGTAATGCCACCACTAAAAGACAAGTACTTTCTGAGACTTCCAAATTGTTTGACCCCTTAGGGTTCACACTTCCTTTAAGTATAAGAGGAAAGTTATTGATGAAAAGTATTTGGTCTGCAAATAAACAATGGGATGAGGAATTGCCTGGAGAGTTGATATCTGAATTTGAAAAACTTAAACCAGACTTAATACAATTAAGAAACATACCTTTTCCTAGACAAGCATTAAATGAGAATCTTTCTTATGGTCTAAATATTTTTTGTGATAGTTCTGCTTCATGCTATGGGTTTGTAGCCTATAGTTCTAGTAATGTAAGTAATCAATTTTTATTTGCCAAAGCTAGGGTTACTCCAAATAGCCCTAAGAGATCTTACAGTATTCCTACTCTTGAGTTGCTTGGTGTAAGTTTGGCTCTTAAATGTATAGTCACTATTCTTGATTCATATTCTAAATTCATATTTGAATACATAAATATAAATGTAGACTAACAAGTAGTGCTTAACTGGATTCTCACTGGAGAAACTAAGGTTAAAGGTAGATATGTTAATAATAGATTAAAAGATGTTTCTACAATGATAAATAATATTAAGTTAAAATATAATATTAAGTTTTATTTTCATTATATACATACTGACATGAACCCAGCAGATCTGCTTAACTAGAGGTGTTTCATGTAAAAAATTTATGGAAAATATTAAGTCATGGCTACATGCCTGGTTAAATAAAGATCTGAATTAATTGGACAAAATATCCATTATTGTCAGTAGGGCCAGAAATTAATAATTATTTCTCTGCTAACATTAATAATGGTAATAAATTCATTAATACTAATGTTTTGAATAATGATAGCAGTGAAAATGAAGTCATGAGTTTAAATACTATAAATATTAATTTTCAGCCTAATCATAATGAAATTTTAAATATTCGTAAATATTCTAATTTTGACAAAGTTATGAATATTACAAAGTATTTATTTTTTATATTTTGTAATATGAAAAAAGAAGATCCCTATAAAAAAGCATTAAGGTATTGGGTTAAAAGTGTACAAAGTTCTTGTTATTCTAAGGAAATAGAATTTTTAAATTCAGACCCAAAAGGTAAAAATATTCCAGTGTTGGTTAACAACTTGAATTTATTTTTAGATAATGATGGAATTTTAAGATCAAAGGGAAGAATATCTAAATGTACTTATTTTAATTATGATGTTCATAATCCAATTATTTTATCTAGATTTCATTATTTTACAACCCTATTGATTTTAAGGTCCCATCAAAAAGTTCAACACTTAGGTGTTGACAGTACTTTAACACACATAAGGAATCAAGGTTTCTGGATTCCCAAGGGTAGAATTGCAGTAAAAAAGGTTCTCAATTTGTGCAATCTGTGTAAACAAGATTAATGTTAGGGCTTTTAAATATCCTAAATACACTGACATCCCTAAGCACCATATGAAATTAGTAATTCCATTCAAATTTGTGGGGATAGATTTTACTGGGCATTTGTTTGTAAAAATGAAAACACTAACACTCTGAAAAAATGTTCATTTTAATTTTCACTTGCCTAAACATAAGAGCTATACACTTTAGAATTAGTGCCAGACATGAGTGTTCCAACATTCCTACTTGCATTTCAACGCTTCTGTAATCATTATACCATTCCAGATTATATATATTCAGATAACGCACGTACATTTAGTAAAGGTGCCAATTTTTTAGCTAAAGCCTTAGAGTCCAATGAGTTCAAGCAGTAGTTAAATTCTAATAATATAAAACATGTAAAAATTCCTTTATTTTCTGCCTGGGCAGGAGCATTTTATGAAAGGCAGATTCGTACACTTAAATCTTGCATGTATAAAGTCATTGGTCGAGCCAAATTAACATATTTTCAAATGCTCACCACCTTATCATTCATAAAAAAAAATTCAAGACCTCTCACTTATAGGTCAGAGTTCAGTGATGTAGAAATTATAACACTAAATTCATTTTTAAGGTTAAATTGTAATTCTTCTATAATTTTAAGAGGTGAATCAGAAGAAGTATGGAAAGAGACAAAACAAAATACATATGAGCAAACTCTTGATACTCAAGAGGAATTGTTCAACAAATTTAAACAACTTTGGTATCAAGAGTATTTATTATCCTTAAGAGAGTCTATGAGTAAGATTTATGAATTATCTTGGGACAATATAATTAAGGTAAATGATATTGTATTAATCAAATCAGAAATAAAACCACGTCCATTTTGGATGTCTGGTAGAGTTTTAGAACTAATAATAGGTCATGATAATAAAATACGTTCTGTGAAGGTTAAACAAAGTAATGGTCAAATAGGTCATCATTCTATAAACAATTTATATCCATTGGAAATGTCCTTGTCTCATGATAAGACATCTCCACAAGAGTTGTCCATAAATAAAAATGTACCAAAGAATGATAAAGATAAATCAAATTTGGTGATTGGTAGACCAAAAAGACAGGCTGCAGAAAAATGTGACAAATTAATAAAATCTAAATTAAATTTAATGTAGAATTTGTAGATTCTTTGCAACTCTCTTTAGGGAGAATGATAAAATTGTTAAATATTTAAAATGTTTTAGTTAATAAAATGATCAATTAAATTTTAAAATTCTTGTTAAAATAATTTAAAATTCTTACTTTCAAAATCGTTACATCGTTACAAAATAACATCGCTATAAAATAGAATAAAAATTAGCCCACGTGACCTAACCACGTGACCATGTGCAGGAGTGAATAAAAATAAATATAGGAAAAAGTTTCAATATAGTCAATGTATAAGTACATTGTTAAGTCAGTATAAGTACAATTTATGAAGTACATAATTCAGTACAGTACATTGTCGATAGTTATATATATATATATATATATATATATATATATATATATATATATATATATATATATATATATATATATATATATATATATATATATATATATATATATATATATATATATATATATATATATATATATATATATATATATATATATATATATATATATATATATATATATATATATATATATATATATATATATATATATATATATATATATATATATATATATATGTATATAATACTATTGTTAAAAGTGATGTGTTAAAAGAAGTTATTAAAACAGTTGCTGTTAAATACAGTTTGTTTAATTACTGTTGTAATAATTTATGTTAAAATACTATTATAAAAGAGATTAAATATTTCACAAACTAATTGCTAGTTTTAAGTTATTACTGGCTAGTGAAGTTAATAATTTGTTGATTATACTACTAATACAAGGAGTTGAAGCTCAGTATCCAATAAGACTATTATTGTAGCTTTTGGTGATCAATATTTTAAAAATTGAAAGTCTTCGAGAAGTCATCTACAATAACCTATGCATAACCTTCTGGGTCTATTGGGTATTATTCGGGGTATTTTGGCCTTCATACTTTGGGATAGTGCCTGGGGGGTTTAGGAGGGGGACTTGGATAAAGGTAAGAAGATTTTCATTTTAAAATATTGAACTTTAAAATTCATTATTATTGCAAAAATTTCATTATTATTTCAATTTTTAAAATCCATTTTTACGGTAATGTTTAAAATAACATTAATATACATATATATATATATATATATATATATATATATATATATATATATATATATATATATATATATATATATATATATATATATATATATATATATATATATATATATATATATATATATATATATATATATATATATATATATATATATATATATATATATATATATATATATATATATATATATATATATATATATATATATATATATATATATATATATATATATATATATATATATATATATATATATATATATATATATATATATATATATATATATATATATATATATATATATATATATATATATATATATATATATATATATATATATATATATATATATATATATATATATATATATATATATATATATATATATATATATATATATATATATATATATATATATATATATGTGTTTGTGTTTTTTTTTTTATCTTAAGCGTTTTAATTTGTGTTTTAGTGCATTTTAGTGTATCCGTTGTTTTTAAACGTTTATAATTAATTTTTAATCTACTGTATATATTTGTTTTAGAAATTTTTTTGCGTTTTAAAATTTAGTATCTATAGTGGTTTAATTTTCAACGGGATCAACTACTGATTGATAAAATTTAAGATAAGTTTTTAGTGAAAATTTTGTTTTAAACAGAAATAGTTTTTAAGTTATATAGTTCCATAATTGATTTTAACGTTTTAATATTTGTTTTTAACATAAGTATTATTTCGGTTTTTATTTTGTTTTGTTTGTCTCTTTGTTTGTCTGACCGTTTGCTCGTGTGATTGTTTGTGTTTGTGTTTTTAACGTTTTAATATTTGTTTTTAACATAAGCATTTTCAGTTTTTATTTTGTTTTGTTTGTCTCTTCGTTGTCTGTCTATTTGCTCGTGTGATTGTTTGTGTTTGTCAGTTTGCTAGATTGGCTGTTTGTTTGTCTGTTTTGAACGCAAGTGTTTGTGAAGAATGGCTGGTGTGCGCAGACGTGGGTTCTCTGTACACTTCACCAACATCCGTGGCTTACGCTCTAACTTAGCTTCTGGGGAATACCATCTCTCTAATTCTCATCCTAACCTTTTACACTTCTCTGAGACCCAGATATCAAAGAATTTTTCTCCTAACCTTTTTAATATATCTAACTATAACTTATTTCATAATTTCCGTTCTAAGGGTGGAGTTTGTGCCTATGTTAACACCAACACTCCGGTAACACGTCTTGTGAATCTTGAATCTCCTAACTTCGATGTTCTGTGGCTTAAAATCTTTCTTCCTACCACTTCAATAATCTTGTGCTTCTTCTACTGTTCTCCTAATAGAACAGATTTTTCTACCTTTTTTGAGTACCTAACTACTTCTCACGAAGACTGTTACATCTTCGCATCCAAATACTGAGGTCCTCTATTTAGGGGATTTCAACGTACACAACACTGAATGGCTAGGTTCCTCTCATACCGATTCAGGGGGAGAGGAGGCCGAATCATTCAGCATTCTCAACGATCTGGAGCAACTGATTAAAGAACCAACACACATTCCAGATCGTCCCAACCAATTCTTGAACACTCTTGATTTATGCTTCACTACTAGTCCTTCTCTCTATAAATATGCTATCTTCGCACCTATTGGTAACCCCAACTACAATCTAATTTGTCTTAATTTTCATGCTTTCTCTCCAACTGCTCCACCCTGCCCTAAGCGTATCTTCTGGCACTTTGATCGGGCTGACTGGGGGGCTTTGCGTTGCTTCTACTCTAACTATTCCTGGAGTGACTGCTTTGTCTCTGGAGACGCTTCGGTCTCTGCCGATAAGGTGGGGGCCGTAATCGTTGATGGGATGAGCAGGTTCATTCCTTCTTCAACTAAATCCTTCTCTCCTCAAAATCCATGGTTCGATCGTGCTTGTTCTCGTGCCATTCAGGCTAGAGACATTGCGTATCGACAGTGGAAAAATTCTCCTTCTCCTATCACTCTAGCTAATTTTCATTCAGATCGGAATTGTTGCAGGGATATTCTTCGACGAGCAAAGCAGACTTTCACCAAACGAAGGTGTGCTGAGCTCCTAAATTCTCCTACTGAAAAATCTTACTGGTCTCTTGCCAAAAACATCTCCAAAAATTTCTGTAAATCTTCCTTTCCTCCTCTTATTCGCTCTGATGGTTCTGTTGCTAACACTCCAACTGAAAAGGCTAATCTCTTCGGCCTCCTATTCTCCTCTAATTCTACCCTGGACAACTCCGGCAATCCTCCTCCTACTTCTTCTCCTCTCAGAGGTCCCATGCCTTTGCCTGTGATTTTATTTGACCAGGTGCATGGGCTTCTGAAGTCTATGAACGTTAGGAATGCAAGCGGCCCGGATGGCATTCCTCCCCGAGTTTTAAGGGAGTGTGCCTCTGAGCTGGCTCCGTCCCTCGTTCAACTTTTCTCTCTATGCCTCAATACTAGTACTTTCCCTCAGTGTTGGAAGCGCGCATATAGTCCAACCTATTCCGAAGAAAGGTAGCCGCTCTGATCCCTCCAACTATCGCCCTGTAGCTCTCACTTGTATTCTGTCTAAGATCTTTGAAACCCTTCTTAACTCTCACTTCTTAGATCATCTGGAATCTCATTCCCTTCTTTCTGATCATCAGTATGGCTTTCATCGTTCGAGGTCTACTGGTGATATACTTTCCTATCTCACAGATCTATGGTCTTCTGCCCTTAGGGACCATGGGGAGACTTGCGTGGTGGCGCTTGACATATCTAAGGCATTTGACCGGGTATGGCATGCGTCACTGCTTTCCAAGCTCCCCTCCTTTGGGTTTCCTCCTTCTCTTTGCTTACTTATGTCTAGTTTTTTTTCTAATCGTTCCATTTCGGCTGTTGTTGATGGAGCGACTTCTTCTTCCTTTCCTGTCAATAGTGGTGTTCCTCAGGGTTCTGTCTTGTCTCCTACTCTACTCTTACTTTTCATTAATGATCTTCTCAGCTGTTCATCTAACCCTATACATTCATATGCCGATGACTCAACCCTCCATTCTTCTACTCATTTCAAATCTGCTCCTTCCTTTGCATCTAGAGTTGCTTCTCGTCTACATATTTCCGATTCCATTCTTGCAGATCTGGATAGAATTTCCCAGTGGGGTCGTCTCAACCTTGTGAAATTTAACTCTTTAAAAACTCAACTTCTAGAAATCTCTCTCTCTCAAAGACACCTCCTAACTTTTCTATTTCTTTCGATGGTTCTCCCGTCTCTCCTGTTGACAATATAAACATCCTTGGCCTTCACATAAACAAAAAATGTCTTGGAAACCTCATATCACAATGGTTGCTAGGGCGGCCTCAAAGAAGCTGGGAGTTCTGTTTAGACTGCGAGAATTTTTTTCTTCCTCGCAGTTACTACAATTATACAAGGGTCTCATCCGCCCTTGTATGGAGTACTGCTCTCATATCTGGGGTGGCTCAGGTTTCCCCCGTCTTTTGGATAGGGTTGAGTCAAAGGCTAAAAGACTTATAAACTGTCCCGCTCTTTCTAATTCTCTTGATTCTTTATCTTTGCGACGTGATGTTGGTGCCTTGTCACTTTTCTATAGGTACTACAGTGGCGAATGCTCGAGGGAACTATCCACCCGTGTACCTCCACCTTTACGGCGTCCTCGCAGCACAAGGGGTGCAATGTCCGCGCATCAATTTTGCGTGGACATAGGCAACTCCAGGCTTGTCCGCTGTGGTGCCTCTTTCTTTCCTGCCACCTCTGTCTTATGGAACTCTCTTCCATCTTCTGTATTTCCTCCTGCATTTAATCTCAATTTCTTTAAAGCCCGCGTCTGCGCCCACCTGAGAAATTTGCGTTAGATGGGTATAGTAGGGGTAGTTTTTATTTTCTGGATTTTGTACTCTATTTACTTTCATTTTAATTCTTTTAACACCCCCTCCTTGAATAGGGCTTTGCCCGTGAGTGGTGGTGATGTGTAAAATATATATATATATATATATATATATATATATATATATATATATATATATATATATATATATATATATATATATATATATATATATATATATATATATATATATATATATATATATATATATATATATATATATATATATATATATATATATATATATATATATATATATATATATATATATATATATATATATATATATATATATATATATACTATTCTTGTCACTGCTTCTTTATAAATGTATCTATTAGTTATCTAATATTCTATTTCGAATTTTCTATAGGATTATCTAAGTAGAATCTTCAATAAGAGTATGGAATATCAATAATATCAATAATGATGATTAAGGTATATCGGACTTCATATATGAAACAGTTTAAGAACGCTTTTGTCGTTACACTTCTAATGTCTTCATAGAAGCGAATTTTCAGATTATTTGTTATAGGAGAATTCAAGCTCCTTTATAGATTATAATTTATATACACTTCTTAATTAAATATCGGTCATTAGTAGTAATATGTGTTAATAAATACAAATTTAAGTATAATAATTATTTTTATTTAATTTGACTCATATGAGTTATTTTAGTTCAGTTATTTAATTGGCATAGTTTAGGTAAATATATAATTAAAATTAAAAACAGTATCAAAATGAAGATCAAAATTTGGAGTAACTCTTTTGATAAAACTCTAAGATTAAATTTCAATTTGAATTCGAGAATGCACATTTAGGTTATAGATTTGTACAAGTATTACAAAGTACTATAAAATTACAAAGTATTATATATCAAATTACTAAATGTTTCTGAAGCTACTAAATATCAATTGCAAAAAATAAAGTACCAATGATCTGTCAAATGTCAATTACACAAAGTAAAGTAACAATGATCAATGTCAAATGTAAATTGCACAAAGTAAAGTAACAATGATCAATGTCAAATGTAAATTGCACAAAGTAAAGTAACAATGATCAATGTCAAATGTAAATTGCACAAAGTACCAATGCACACATTTGTAATTTATTAAATTATTTAATTATTTATTGCTGTAGAATAGAAATTAATAAAATTTAGTAAGAAATAATAATATAATATATATAATTATATTATATATATATATATATATATATATATATATATATATATATATATATATATATATATATATATATATATATATATATATATATATATATATATATATATATATATATATATATATATATATATATATATATATATATATATATATATATATATATATATATATATATATATATATATATATATATATATATATATATATATATATATATATATATATATATATATATATATATATATATATATATATATATATATATATATATATATATATATATATATATATATATATATATATATATATATATATATATATATATATATATATATATATATATATATATATATATATATATATATATATATATATATATATATATATATATATATATATATATATATATATATATATATATATATATATATATATATATATATATATATATATATATATATACATATATATATATATATATTTACCAAGAAGTGAAATTCGCTTACTTGGGTTTGTTGGATATAATGTATAATAACATAGATACAAGTAAACAATACAAAGACTAAAATTAAAAGAAAGAGAAGATGCAATTGAAGTTCTTTATACAGAGAAAATATAAGGTTGTTGTCTATTAAGACATTGACACAAGTTAAAAACCTTACCCCGAAGAAAGAGATGCAGTTGAAGAATTTGCTGAATCTGTATGAAAATGGAATGTTTGAGACTTGAAAAGAAAAGTAACGCCAAACTTAAGGAATTTTGTGAATTATGAAAATATTTTCAAAATAAAAAAATGTTTTATTTTTCGAAATAATTTCAGTATAGAATTCCCCATCTTAAGATGCAAAGTAGGTTTAAAATTAATTTTTATAATAAACAAAAGAAAAGAATTCTAAAAAAAAATTTGAAAACTAAAAAAAAAAATTTACAAAGTTGAAAAAAAAAATTTTCGAAGTTTAAAATTGAATTTAAAATTTGAAAAACTTGGAAATTCCAAAAATGAAATTTAAAATCGAAATTGTACAAGAATACAAATATCAAAACATTAGAAACAAATTCAATTTATTAAGATATTTAATTTCTCAAAATTTAAAGAATACTGAAAATTAAAAATTGAATTTCTGAAATGAAAAAATAAAGAATTCTCAAAATTAAAATTGAAATTCTGATATGAGATTTAGTATTAAACTGAAATAAAATATTTTAAATTTAATATTGAAATATTTTGAAATTAAGGAAACAATTTATAAAGTACAAGTAAATGAAGAAGGAGAATTAGAGAAAGGAGAAATAGGGAAATTTCTTCAAATTAAAGGTTTAGGAGTTTGAGGTTTGAAAACTGTTTGCGAAATAGGTTTGAAAAGGTAATGAAATTGCTGTACTTTCAGAAGAAAGTTGTCGCGACGGAGCGGAAATTTGAGTTACATTTGTTGAAATTTTTGGAAATTTTCGCTGCGTAGAGTCCCCTGACGAAGCCGAAAAAACCTTATGCGAATGGGAACTAGGAAAAACCGGGACAGAAATAGGAATAGAAGAGGAAAAATCATTAAAAGGAAAAGCCTGAGGATTAGAATTAGGATTATAAGAAGTATTATCAGAATTACTATCAGATCGGAAAACTTTTTCTTTGCAATAATGGGATTCTGAGAAGTACTAGTAGAACTAGCAGAAGATTTAAGACATGATTTTAAAGAGTTACTAGGAATACGAAATTTAAGATATGGTACAATTTTAAAATTGTTAATATGACAAACAAATTGTTTACCTGTTTCTAAACATTGTAATATATTTTAACCAAATTTAATCCCAAATAAACAAAATCGTATTATACGTATATAAATAAACAACAACAAAAAATCAATACATGGCTCAAAAAAACAATATGACATATGTCGAATAAATCTTAATCCTATAAACCTCATGTAATGAACTAATTAATAATTTATTTTCTAATGAATCAGTGTACCTCTTATTATTATTTAATTATCATTTATAAAACAAATTCGTTAAACTTATGTATTGCTTTCTTGAATTGGCGCTAATCGGCAGATGTTCCGTGGGCTGTTGACAATGGCCTCATTGATTTGCGCGCGCAAATCCTTTGTTGGATTTTCTGGTTCCTCTTGTTCCGTATAGTTTATTTCAAATTTATCCATAGGAATGTAATCGCTTTCGGTCGGTTTGGTTGTTTCATTGCATCTTAACACCCTTCTCAATTGCTTGCTTGCCTTTTACAACGGGGCTTCTGATTTGGTAACAAGTCAAGTTCCTTTTGTGACATATCATACGGAAAATCATCTTTTTTACCAAAACTAGGTGTATCGTACGTTACTCGGATCGTATTAAGAGCAATTTTTAATCTCTTGTATCTTTTTAAGATGAACACAACAATAATTATGTCCACAATTATTGCTAATATAGTTAACAATCCTATTGAGATGGTGGATGATGGTAAGTAGTCCAATAAGGATCCATGACTTTTTAAAGTATCATTGATATAATTTAGTGCAGTGTTCCATTTTACCCCAGTGATCTTAGAGTGAGCTGTTTTGTTTATTACTTTTTGGATTATGTGATTATCTATGTTTAAATCAAGTTTTAAGTTTTTTTGATCTATAAAATTGTGAATTATATTTAACATGTATTGGGTTAATGAAAGTATGATAGTTAGTTATTAACGTACATCTAGGTTTTAAAATATAAACGTCATCTAAAGTTACCTCTTCTGGGTGAAGATTCCCACAATGTAAGATTCCTTTCCTTTTAGATCCTACTGAAACAAACAAATGTGCGCGAACGGACTCGGCTATTACGTTATCCTTATCAATCTTCTCAAATTCACATAGTTTATGCAAATCGCTAAATGACCAGTTAGTATACAATATCATTATGCAATCCGGTACATAAAAAATAAATATGAGTCTAATTAATGGAAATGAATGGTATTCAATAACTGATTTAAACAGTTTAAAATGTAAATTAATGTGAGTATATAGAAATTTATTTTTATTAATGAAATAAATTCGGTTTCCCGTTGGGAATAATAGGCGAAAATTATTCTCGGTGTTAATCTTTGTAGGGAATGAGTGGATTTCTACTGTGTTGAATGTTTCCCCATTCGTTAGTGGTATTATTGTAATTAGAGAGTAACCATGTGATAAATCTAAATACGAACAAGTTAGTTTTATAAACTGGTTAAAGTTAGTATTACTATTAATAAAAGTGTTCAGTAATAGTTCCTTTTTAGCTTCGTTTATATATGATTCCATTCCTAATGGTGTTTGATAACTTTAGCTTCTGCCATTATTAAAGCTACATGCATTCTAATTCTATTTATGGTTTGAAAATACATGGATACTGTGGAAAAATATTCATTTATAATTATTATATTCTATGGAATTTATGGCTTTTTCAATCCTTTCTGCATTATTTATAACAGTTCCGAGCTGTTCGAATAGTCTGTTGACTGTGGTTACTGTATCTTTTAGCTGGTCTCTCAATTGCGTTATAACCTTGCTATATCCTTCGTCTTTTTCTGTCAAGATTTGAGCCTCTCCCCTTATATGCTTAACGTCATTGTTCATGGCTGTTCCGAATATTGCTTGAAAAATCTTCCCCACACCATCTTCCGCGCTTATTACGTGTGGTTTGGTTCGTCCTATAAGACTGAATCCATGGATCGGCTATAATATCTCTCACTTCGGCTTTAAGCATGTAACAGTCATAATAACACGACATTGCTCTTTTTCAGTGCATAATTGTTTTCAGGTCCGTTGTTTAATCGCTTGTTAATCATACCAATATAATCGGGGTGTTGGTCTATGTCGTTCCACCTTGGTAACTTTACGTTTATTTTATTCCTTATTATAGAGCATGTTTTCCTAGTTAACTTCTTTTCCTTATCCAATAGGTTATCCAATATGTTGGCCAGGTCTGTTTTTATTAAATTTAAATTAGTGAATATATGTTCCGTGGATCGCAAATCTAGCGTAACATCAATATATTCGTTAACAAACTTGGTTTATCTTATTTGATTAAAAATTATACCTGGTACCAATTTCACTTTCCCGTCTGTTTCTACTTTTCTCTTCTGACCTTGTATGAGATTTATTCCGAGAATGATAACTAAGATGCATAATGCGGCATTCATGATGTTCTGGTCCTGTTGAACCAATGATTTGAATCAGTTATTTTATTTAATCAATTCCTTCATATTATATTATATCTATTTATCTTATACATTATCTATTTATTTGTTTAACTGAACATTCACATCTATTCTCTTTTAATCAATCAATTCCTCTACTTTCTTCAGATGCAAACGATATCTACCGTCATTATCTGTCTTGATGATAGTGTAGGTGTTGTTCTGCCATCGCAGAGATCAGTTTATTTTGTTGAAATTTCCTAGAGAGAATCGAGAATTTGAGAGGTCTTCCAGATCTATTCCAATCATTGTCCTGTTGAAGAAATGGATTATGACCTTTTCCACAAATTTAAACTGATGTTGAGATATCCAACTCCTGAACTGACCTCGGACTGTGTAATTCTTATCCGGTCTTAGGTACATTCGACCCAGATTTCTTATTCTCATTCGTACTAACTTCATCAATAGTCCGGGTATTTCGAACTTTTCTTCCTGCCATGCTCGAGCACAAACTTACCTATGTACATGTTTTATTTCCTCTTCCGACGTTTCCTGCAATAGGAATCGGCATATCCCCAGTTCTATTTCTAATTCATTTTCTATATATAGTTCCATCATCTTGTTTAGTACATATCACTTGTCTACGAGATTAACGACAGATGCTAGATAATCTCTCTTGGCATGACAGAACCATTTCAGCAGTAATTGGTTGTTGGTAGGGAATCTTTCCTGTCTGGTTATTTTCAGCAATAAGTATTTTATTATACTAGCCACACTATTTAGATATGACATTTTGACCTCGCTCTCAGAAAAAAAATTAGCAAATTATGCCACTTCATAAGTATTTTGATTGTTGCCAATTTATCTTGATGTTTGACCCTTCGATATATTTTTCTCTATTTTCTCTTGGTAGTCTCATCATTATAAGAGTGAAGAACCCCATCAAAATTTTCTACTGGATACATCCTATAGTTGACTTTCAATCTGCCATTCCTTACCATGATGGCTACATAAATCATTTCTAACTTGTCCCAATCTTTTAGAGCATATTATCTTTTATAAACGGTACTGACTTCGACCGTTATTCCGAGTCTGATAAAGGCTCAATTCTATTAGGCCACGATAAACGAAATAAGTCTCTTTGAAACCATCTTGCATTTATTAGTTTTGGGGTGGTTCCTGCGTCTATCGGATTATGTTTCGGGTTAGTTGATCCATGCATATCTTTCCTTTGTCATCAAAACATGAGAGTATTAACAATTCAATCATTTTGTCTCCGGATAGAGTGAAAGCAGTGTTTGTCTTAGCTTCCGCAAAATACAATTTATCATGCGCTATCAAATTCTCCCAGTATATGATAATCATATTTACCGGTACAGGTAGTATCAAATCTTGTAGTTCAGTTTTCAGTTGAAATAGTCTCGGTATATGGTGAACTGAAACTCACCTTGAGTGATGTTTTTGGGTACCGGTGGCCATCTTTTTCAACGTCTCTTTGATCGACCAGTTGTTATTACAGAGAATACTGACAATACGCGTCCCCGTTATATGGATTAGCCTGCAAGGTTCCCATTGCAGTTGGAATTTTTTATCACTCATTTTTGCTTTCGTTCCAATAACTATTAATAAAATAACTAAAGTTAGATTACCTGATTACCTTCTAAATTTTAGATACCTTATACCACGACTATTACAATTTACTTTAACTTTGTACTCATTTTCCCGCTAATATATACACATTCGTATGTATAACATTATCTGCTATGGATGACCGAACTCGAGGTCAGTTTTCCCGGCTGCATTTAAAGTATTATCTTTTGGTGAAGGTCGGATTAAACTGTACCTTTCCTCTCTTTCTCTCCAACTCTTTTCCTTCTATTTCTTTTTTCACTGTCATTTCATCTTCTGATCGGGTCGCTCCTCTTTCCTGAATTCCTTTCGAGACCTTCTCCTTTTCAATATTAGTACTTCTGGTTTGAATGGGCGATCTAAGAACTGTAGAGTATCCTTGCACAGGAAGCAATAGTTGATCCACAGTTCTGCTACGGGATTTCCTTGCCCGCTGCGTTGAAACACCTCTTACTTTGTTGGATTTTCTTCCATTTCTTCTACCCAAATTCTTGCATCGTCTCTGTGATAGTCACCTCTTCTGTTGGTGACGATGTGTGTTCAATAATTTTGGACTCCTTCATCTCGCTACTTTCGTCAGTTATGCTGGACTCGGTTACTTGACCATTTTCCTTCCTTTCTTTTGGTATTGTTACCACGTATTCTTGTATACCTTCATTTCCATCTAACCACTCTTTGTTTTGCGGCTGTATTTCTTTTGGCCTCTCAATTTTTCTTTTCCTAATTCTTCTTTTCTCGAATTCGCATGATACTTCTTGATTTGCCGATCTTAACTTAATAATTCGGAAATTATCGCAGTGGCAATTGTACAACTTGTTGGATTTGAGATCCCGCAAAACATACACGTTTCCTCTTCCAAATTTATTAGCAATGTATTCTACTCGCAAAGGACCTTTTCATTGCCTGTAGAGCTTGAGTGATAGATACAGAGGTTTCCGCTTGCATATACACTAAGTTTCCAACTTCTATTTTCTTGTCTTGGCTTTTCTGTCTCTATTCATAGTGTATTTTTTTACCTCTTCTCCAGCATTTCTTAGCTTAATTCTCGAATTCTTTTTATTTGGTAGTAAATTTCTTTTGTAACTTCATCCAGTTTTTCTGAATTTTTCTTGCATTTTATTAATGTGCTATTTGGCACATCGTAGAGCATTCTTTTGGTATATCCATAAAGCAAAAAGTGTGGATCATTTTGGAATTTGGAAGCGTACGTTCAACATATTGTTTAACGTTGACGGTGCCAATGACGCATATTGCGGCCAGTTCTTTTGGTTTTCTGCTGGGAAGCATTTCAAATAAGCCTCAATCTTTGCATTTTCGCGAACGACCAACGCGTTACAATCTGGTAACATCACGCATATCTACATCTTTTTTTATTCCAAATTTACGACAAATGTTTTTTATTAACTATCCTTTGAACTCCCCTGCGTTATAACTTCTCTGTTTTTTACCTCTACTAATTCCATATACCTAGTACTTTGGCATTTAAACACTAAAATATACATATGTCCTTGTGACGCTTTGGTAAGGGGACCTATGATGTTCATGCTTACGCTTTCAAAGAGGGTTTCTGCTAATGGGTACCTTCCCAAGCTGGCTCTTTTAGCTCTTCTCGTTTTCAGTTCCAGACAGATGTTACAGTGCGTACAATAATCCTCTACTAATTTTCTCATTTTCTTAAAATAATACCCCTTTCTCAACCTTCTCATCGTTCTTTCAGCTCCTGAGTGTCCAGATCCCACAGTACTATGTGTTACTTGGATGACTGTTTCTATCAATGATTCTGGTAAATATATTCGATACTCTCGCCATCTTTTTATGAATACCACATCCTTATCCATTCTTAATCCTGTTACGCCTTTTCCTTGTTCTAAGTTTGCATACCATTCTTTCATCATCGGGCATTGCTTTTGAGCCTTACTTATTGTTGCTATATCTAACGACAACACTGTTTTTCCCTTTAATTGTATTCGGTTTCTTTTTGGTATTGCCCTTGTTGGACATAATCTATATTTTCTTCGTAGACCTTATTTCTTCATCATCTGGTACATACCTAGACAGATAATCTACCACATATGTTTCTTTCCTTTTATGTACTCGAAGATAGGGTTAAAATAATAAATTATCAATTACCAACGTACCAACTCGATGATGGGTATTCTTTCTTTCAAAGATGTGTATAATAGCTGTATGATCCATGCGTACTCTAACAGGTTATCGATATATCATGTTCTTAAACTTTTTCAGAGCAAAAACTATGTCCAACGCTTCTAGTTATGTGATAGCGTAATTCTTTTTACTCATCGTCAAAGTTCTACTGGCAAAAATAATTGGTCGTTCCACTCCGTTGTCGTCTTTCTGCAGCAGTACAGCAGCAAGCCCCATTTTTGATTCGTCATTAACAACGATAAAATCCTTTTCGTAGTTTGGGAATTGAACAAGGGGTTCTTGCTTCAACAAATCTTTTAACTTTTTCAGAGCTTCTTCTTGCTCTTTACCCCACTCAAACTTTTCTTTCTTCTTGAGGAGCTTATTAATGGGTGCTGCTATTGAGCTAAAATCTGGCATCAGATTTCTAAAAAAATTGAAGAAACCCATAACTGATCTTATCTCAGCTACATCTCTTGGGTTCTTAATCTTTTTCAAAGTTTCTAGCTTTCCTGGATCTACAGTGATTCCTTTATCTGAGATCAGGGATCCCAAGAAAGTAACTTCTTTCCTAAAGAAAGAACATTTTTCGAGTTTGATATGTAAGCAAACAATAATGTTTGCACCTTTTTCCTAATTTTCATTCCGTATCTTGCATCAACTTATTCACAATAAGCAGTTAAAAATGCTAAAGCCTGATTCATATGCGCTGTTATATTCGATGATTTGTTCCAAGGAATTCGATATAGTTCCTCGAATTGTTCATATATTCTAATCGAAATGGCTTGCGCTAGATTGTTTATCATGGCCTGTTTGAACTCTTCAAAAGTGTTGGCATTGCTTATTTCCAAATAGGTCTCCATAACTAATCGCGTTGAGGATTTCTCATTCGTCGAAATATGACAACTGGCTATCCCTAAACGTTCAGATTCGAAGGTGTTGCTTTCAGATATGAAGCTCCTTTGAAGTAGTTTTATCCATAGGTGTACAGAAGAGTCTATTGCTGGACCACCCTAGAGGGAGGGAGCCTCCAGCATTGGAATTCTGTGCTTGGAGTAAAAGAACCTCTGAATATTGAAGTGGTTCCTTCCATCGTTACCTTTCTTGTCATCCGTCATCGTGCCAGAGTTCCGCGTGCTTTCTTCTCTAGGTTCTCTTTG
>SEYY01020243.1:52500-53966 GCA_009176605.1 Armadillidium nasatum
ATATATATATATATATATATATATATATATATATATATATATATATATATATATATATATATATATATATATATATATATATATATATATATATATATATATATATATATATATATATATATATAATATATATATATATATAATATATATATATATATATATATATATATATATATATGTATATATATATATATATATATATATATATATATATATATATATATATATATATATATATATATATATATATATATATATATATATATATATAATATATATATATATATATATATATATATATATATATATATATATATATATATATATTATATATATATATATATTATATATAATATATATATATATATATATATATATATATATATATATATATATATATATATATATATATATATATATATATATATATACTATATGGGGAGGGAAGTAGCGCTCCCGAGACGTTGAAATTACCCCCCCATTGGGTATACGGGATGTTAAGCGTACTTTCCCTCTCATCCTGGTGCCTAATGGTACGCTCCTTTTTGCGCTCATATACACTTTCTTCTACACGGAATAGGCTCTATTTTTACACACAATAAATACTACTTCACTCACACATCCCTTAGAAAAAAAACTAATTAATTATGGCGTCGAATTTGGTAGCCTCGGAGAATCCAAGAGGGGCGGATTCCAAAGATAGCGCCTCATCCACCCCTTCCCCATCACCACTTGGGAGTTGGTGGCCTCCGGTGATGGAGTTGGTGTTACCAGGAATTTGCAGCCGCCTGTTCTGGATGCACGGTCTGTTTTTTCATTAATTTTTGCAACATTCGCGGTCTTCATTCAAATTTCCACTTTGTTGAACATCTCCTCTCTTCTTCTAGACCTCACCTCTTATTTTTTACCGAATCTCAGATGTTTGAGAGTTCTGATAGTAAACCCTATTCTGGTTCAGCCTACTGTCTTTATCCTCAATTTTCAGCCAAGGGCGGATGCTGCGCATACGTGCGAAATGATGTTGTTTGTTCTCGTTCCTCTAGTTTGGAGTCTTCCGAATTTTCTACCCTGGGGCTTGGTCTCTCTTGTCATACTACGACTAAATTCATTTGTTATGTTTATTTATCACCTAATTCTACTGACTATCCTAAATTCTTCGACTATTTAAACTCCAAAATAGAGCACATTCTATCTTCTTCTCCATTATCTGAAATCATCATATTAGGGATTTCAATGTTCACCACCGCCGATAGCTCTCTTATAGTTCTCATGATACAGCTGGTGAATATGACTTCCATTTCGCTATCCAAAACGACCTTGAACAGTTAGTGCAGCTCCCTACTCGTATCCCTGATCGTCTTGGAGATGAACACAACATTCTAGACCTTTTTCTAACTTCTAATCCTTCTTTTTATACTGTTAAGCTCTTTCCTCCTCTGGGTTCCTCCGATCACCTTCTCATTTCT
>SEYY01020244.1:0-2500 GCA_009176605.1 Armadillidium nasatum
CTATTTCACTAGTAAAGAATATGAAGCGCAAATTTAACCGAATAAATTTTAATTTTCACACGCATATGAAAATTAACGCAAACGTGAAACGAAAAATACTTTCTCTAGATGAAATCTAGAGAGCAAAATTTTTCTCAAGATAAAATAATCAATTAGATTACTTCATTAATGTCACTCAACTTGCGAGTGAAAATGTATCCTGATGTAAGGATTTTTGCAGAATCAATATAAGGAGTATTGTTGACTCTCTATATTGAGATGTTAGATTATTAGTTATCTCTCGGAGGCAATATTCTTTTGGAGACTAGGGTTAGTCGCTTATATAAATACAGAATATGTATATAAACGGAGATGATACACCGCTAGAATAAGCTTTGAGAAAAATTGTGCTTTTCTCACTGCTCGAAACGAATAAATTAAACCCGTTCTAAGCCTCCAAGAATATGTAGTTTACAGTTAACAAACAGAGCTTTCAAAGATTTGACGAATATGAAATATTAACGCGAAAGGCTCTGAATGCAACTTATATAACTTCAAGAATACCCCTGGCTTCAAACCAACTACCTGCCTGCTTATTTGACAGAATAAACGACACGGCAAGCAATCGGCCAATCTCCAAGAATATTCTATCTGTTATCAATTGCAAATTTGAACTCTTTGATAAACACTCAAAATACGAAAGGTTTAAACATAAAGTTGTTTAGAACCCAAAATTGAATAGATCCAGACACAACGGTGAATCGAGAAATATATGATCTAGACACCACGAAGTACCATGAAAAAGTGATAGAATTCAAAACTGGCAACCTCTGACTTTAACCACCAGTCTCCAGAAATATTAGCCTCTTTTTTAACGAGAATAATTTTTAAACTGGCAACTACCAATTATAATTTTAATAATATATATATATATATATATATATATATATATATATTATATATAATATATATATATATATATATATATATATATATATATATATATATATATTTTTAAAGTTAAATTGTTTGTATTCGAAATTAGGAATTTTTTAAATATTTTTATAAAAATAAATGGTGGGATAAATTATCAATTAAACATAACCTAAAACATAAAACGTAATATGTGATTGGCTCTTTTATTCTCGCTATAAGGATAAAACATATTCTTTCCCTGTTTGACGTAAATTATCAGACGAATGCCTGACATAATCGGGAGAATATTATTTTTAACAACACAATTTGCTATTAACTCTTGGAAAAACGTTTATACATCTTGCCACATGTAATTTTCCCAGAGTTATTGGTTTAGAATTCTGTGAAATAAATACATTTTGAAGATACTATATATAACGATGTTAGGTTAGAAGGACAGGCAATATGACAGCGAACAAACTAAGCTATTAACATTCGAAAGCATAGTAGATGAGATGCCTACGATTTCGTCGGATTAATATATGTTCATTGCGTAAATAGTAATTTACTTTAAAATTCTTAAACATCTGTTCTCTCGAAAAGATTTATCCCGATATAGCGAATAGTAATACACTTTTCGGTAAATGTAACAAAACATCGCTACAATCTATGATGGAAATTATAGTTTACTCATATATATATATATAAATATATATATATATATATATATATATATATATATATATATATAATATATATATATATATATATAATATATATATATATATATATATATATATATATATATATATATATATATATATATAGGCACAAGCTCAAATGGGGAAACTCTCTCTGAAAAAAAAAAAATGGAAAATACCCCAAATCGTAGAAAAGGAAAAATGGTCGACAATATCATCATCACTCACGGGTCGGGGGTACGGGGGCAGAGCCCCCCGTAGACATATGCTGGGTATAACACCCAATTTAAGTTTTATAGTTCATCAATTGTCGTAAAAAAACATTTTTTTAAACATCTTACTTTGAACCACAGTAAAAATTTTGTGGATCCTCAAACTGGAGCTTACACCCAAAATATAGAGGCTACATGGAGTGTACTTAAAAATAAAAATTAAAAAAATATATTTATATTTGTATATATATTTTTTTTATTATTTTCCATTTTTTTCAGAGAGTTTCCCCATTTGAGCTTGAACCTATATATATATATATATATATATATATATATTATATATATATATATATATATATATATATATATATATATATATATATATATATATATATATATTATATATATAAATTAAAAAAATATATTTATATTTGTATATATATTTTTTATTATTTTCCATTTTTTTTTCAGAGAGTTTCCCCATTTGAGCTTGAACCTATATATATATATATATATATATATATATATATATATATATATATATATATATATATTATATATATATTTTATATATGTGAGTATGTGCGTGCTTGTGTGTGTGTAATTATATCGGTTCCAAATATTATGTTACCCTAAAATACTGTAGATTTTACACTGTGATCAATGGGCGTACCTAAAATATCTTGTTGAAAA
>SEYY01020244.1:7500-15000 GCA_009176605.1 Armadillidium nasatum
TGATTTCTCCTATTTCATATAAATTTCTTTAATGGTCGTCATTTTTTTGGTATTTGTTATTCTTTTCAATTTTCAAATTTCTTTTATATGTTTCATAGACGATTTTATCATCTCATATTTGGTAAATAGGAACCAAAATAAATGAGGTTTCTTTTAAAGAAAGCTTAAGTTTGAAACAGCTAATGTCGTAAAGTTTTACGCCTACAATAATTACTAAAAAGAAATATAAATATTAATAATTAATCGAATAATCGTACGTCCGACAGCTATGTACTATTGAGATTTCAATACGAATTTTGCTTCACGAAGTTCGGATGTCGTACCTTTACAATCGCTGAAACGAATTAATTTCTTTTTTTTATTTATATTTAATTTATCAATGTAAATTTAGTAATTTGTTTATTTATATTTAATATTGATTTCTTAATAATTGTTATTTTGCATATTGCAGTTAATAAATTATAAAAAAATTATAAATAAATCGTATGTTATTGGTAAAACTTTCTACATTGGGAAGAGAAAGTTTTAACAGAATGTTCTATAATATTCTTTGGTTATATGACAAACTGAAATATTTATTTCTTTATTATAAATTTGTCTACTTCTGAGAAATAAATCATTTCTATTAATAAAACCCTTTATATTTTAATACAAAAATATATAAGTACGATCTTAGAGGAGATTTTGATTTCTCCTATTTCATATAAATTTCTTTAATGGTCGTCATTTTTTTGGTATTTGTTATTCTTTTCAATTTTCAAATTTCTTGTATATGCTTCATAGACGATTTTATCATATCATGTTTGGTAAATAGGAACCAAAATAAATGAGGTTTCTTTTAAAGAAAGCGTAAGTTTGAAACAGCTAATGTCGTAAAGTTTTACGCCTACAATAATTACTAAAAAGAAATATAAATATTAATAATTAATCGAATAATCGTACGTCCGACAGCTATGTACTATTGAGATTTCAATACGAATTTTGCTTCACGAAGTTCGGATGTCGTACCTATACAATCGTTGATTGAATTAATTTCTTTTTTTTTATTTATATATAATTTATCAGTTTAAATTTAGTAATTTGTTTATTTATAATTAATATTGATTTTTTAATATATTTTATTTTATATATTGCAATTAAATATATAATAAAAAAATTATAAATAAATCGTACGTTATTGGTAAAACTTTCTACATTGGGAAGAGAAAGTTTTAACAGAATATTTTATAATATTCTTTGGTTATATGACAAACTGAAATCATTTATTTCTTTACTATAAATTTGTCTACTTCTGAGAAATAAATCATTTCTATTAATAAAACCCTTTATATTTTAATACAAAAATATTTAAGTACGATCTTAGAGGAGATTTTGATTTCTCCTATTTCATATAAATTTCTTTAATGGTCGTCATTTTTTTGGTATTTGTTATTCTTTTCAATTTTCAAATTTCTTTTATATGTTTCATGGACGATTTTATCATCTCATATTTGGTAAATAGGAACCAAAATTAATAAGGTTTCTTTTAAAGAAAGCGTAAGTTTGAAACTTAGCTAATAAAATTTATGCGTTATTTTGTGGCAAGTGAAGTCAAAATATATTTGACAAAACGTTGAGAACTTTAATGTTTGGATAGGATAGAAATTGAGGTGAAATCTTCTCAGTTTATATATAGAAATATATATTTGAATGATTTAATATCTAATATTAATCATAGTTGGAGTAATTAATATTTTTTTTTAGTCTTCAACTTGAAATACAAACACAGTTGACAGTTTATAAAAGTGAGAATTAAGGACTTCAGCTTTCGGTCGACGAGTTTGATGTAAAACCCAAAATTCAAGGCGTGGCCTTCTCTCTCCTCAATAGTGACCTTGCTAACAGGTGCGTTATAGTGACCCAGTTTTAACAGCTGATTGAACAGCTTGGGTCTGAACATTTAAATTAAGTAATTCATGGTCTTTAATTAATTTGATATGTAAGAGATGAGTATCTAAATAATTATTAATGATACAGTTGATATATCTCTTACATAAAACTAATTTAAGAGTGAGCATTGTATCTGTTATATAGGTATATATATATATATATATATATATATATATATATATATATATATATATATATATATATATATATATATATATATATATATATATATATATATATATATATATATATATATATTGTACCAGGAAGGATTTAATCGTACTATATCGGTACAAAGCATTTTGCTACCACGTCACAGTTTTGTGAAAGGAATCTCAGTTGTGTTTGACATTGGAAACGAAAAGCAGTGTTTAAAAATTAGCATCTTGCTTATTAAAAGTTACAAGTAGAGATTTCGAAGACTTTAAGTGTAATCTTCATGCAAATTTAAGTGTAGTCTTCATTTGTCAAGTGTTGGAATTGTAGCTGTTTTTTTTTTAAGATCTTCGGTTAAGGTAATTCTTCTCAGGCTTTTGGGTTAAAGTTGCGAATCTTTTTTGAATTTTAAGTTTAAACATTTCATATATTTACAGCATTGTCTTTATACAGCGAAGTTACGATCGACATTGGATTAGTTCAAAGGCAAATACTCAGCGTACGGAACTTGGAAAACCCGCGAGACGGGTAAGTTTAAAAGTTGATTTAAGTTTGCTGACGAAAGAAATTTCAATTGACGTTAACAAATTTTTACTAAAATGATAAAGCTTAAGTTTAAAACTATTAAAGCACTGCAAGAATATTATTATTATTATTATTATTATTATTATTATTATTATTATTATTATTATTATTATTATTATTATTATTATTATTATTATTATTATTATTATTATTATTATTATTATGTGAGAACATCGTAAGCTATAATTAGCTTTTCTCTTACGATGCAGGTTCCGGTCTTGGCTTCCAGTTTTGGCTGAGAGTTTAAGACTGCCAGTCTTAGACTCATAGATTTTGACTCCTGTTTTTGGTTTGGAAGTTGGTGGCTGCTTCAACGGCCACTTTTGAATCCCGATTTTCGACTTGTGAATGAGCAACTTTTGAATTTTGTGGATTTTGCTCCAACTATCGTTACATGATTTAAGATTATAACCATCATTGGATGCGATTTGGATTCTGGAATTCGTTGTCACGGCTGGTATTCGAGAGTAGATAATTCAGAAATCTGTCTACAGCGATATTTGTGTTTTGAAGCGGAGGACTTCCCGGACTAACTAAAGTAGTAACAGAACACGTCTGGAGTTACGAGTTATTTATTTGTAATGAAAAAGTATTTTGTATATTTTATTAAAAACATATTCATTAATTAGGTAACATTGGTTAGGGTTATTGTTAGGTTAGTGAAAGGTAGAGATTCTTTAATAAATTCTTGGAAAAGTTTAAGAAGTAATATTTATATTCTGCAAATTATATATTCCTAAGCAATTTATATTATATATTTAAAGAAAACTGTGCTTGTGTTTTCCTCTCTTCTTGTAGCTTGGTTGTCGTTGGAAAAGCTGAACCCTAAATATAAATAAGTTGATGGATACTTCAAACTAACATCAATTGAGATAGAAAAATCCGTTACAATATATATATATGTATATATATATATATATATATATATATATATATATATATATTATATATATATATATATATATATATATATATATATATATATATATATATATATATATATATCCCGTGGAGGTTTCTGGATCCTCTAGCGGGCGCGTCCCCAGGTGGCGGATAGGGGGGTCTCAAAAGGGACTGGGGAGAAATCCCCGTGGACCAAAACCAGATTTCCCAACATAGGAAACTATGAAGGGTTGTTGTGATAGGCCTAGCAAGCCGACAACGCAAAACAAATATTGCTCGAGAAATCTATGCTACGCCTCGGAATCAGATTGACGACTAAGCGCGATAAAGAACTACGGAAAATATAATACAATATCGAATGGCTACGATAAATGCCAGTACTTTTGCTGGTAAGGAGGAGGAAGCTGTTGGCCTGATGAAGGAGAGAAGATTGGATGTGTTGGGGATCTGCGAGGTGAGATACTGCGGTGGGGGAACAAGAAGACTGCATGACGACTATGTAATGATATACAAGGGGAAAGAAAGAGACATGGAGTTGCCATTATTTTGAAACCGGAAATATACAGAAGAACTGTAGAAACCCTCTTTATGAATGAGAGAATAGTTGTAATAATACTAAGGGCAGAGCGGGAAAGTTTGAGTATAATACATGTATACGCACCACATCAGGAAAGACCGGTAGAGGAGAAGGCTGAATTCAGAGATATTCTCCAGCAGACATACGATGCAGTGAGGGGAGAGAGGAAGATTGTGATGGGAGACATGAACGCACATGTGGGAGTTCGAAGAGAGGGAGAGGAGCGTGTTCTGGGAACACACGGGGTGGGAGAGAGAAATATGGATGTGGAACACCTTATTGATTTTGCAGTAAGAAATGACATGGCAATTATGAATACCTTTTTTGAACACGATGAAAACAAGAAATGCACCTCCTACAGGTGGAGTGCGGACGAACAGAGATACACAGAAAAATCATTGATAGACATGATCATGACCAACGACAAAAGAATGTTTTTAGACGTAAAAAGCATACCTACGGTGTCTCTTGATTCGGATCATAGAATGGTGCTGGGGAAAATTACTTGGAAAAGGAGGATCAAACCAAGAAAGAAAATAAAAGAAAGATACTGTTTAGAAAGATTGAGAGAGGAAGGTGTCATAGAAACTTTTGATGAGGGAATCACAAGGAGGTATGAGGAGTTGGAGGATCAAACGAGTGTGGAGGAGAGTTGGAAGACCTTCAAGGCAGGTATGGACAGTACCGCAAAGGAGGTGCTGGGTAAAAAGAGAGTGATGGGAGGTAAAAGAAAGAAAACGGCCTGGTGGAACGAGGAGGTAAAGAATGCAGCAAAGATTAAAAACAGAAAATACAGGAAATGGATGAAAACGAGAACAGAGGGAAACAGAATGGAATACATAAATGCAAGAAATCACGCAGAGGAAGTAAAAAGAACAAGTAAAGATCTCACATGGAGAAAGATAGGAGTAGAACTAAGAGAGGACTTGAGGAACAAAAAAGCTCATATATGGAATGCCCAAAAATATGAGAGGAAGCAGAGAGCCAGAAACACACGTAGTACTGAATAAGGAGGGGGAACCTCTGCTGGAGGAAGGGGAGGTGGCAGAGAGATGGAGAGAGTATTTCGAAGAACTGTTGAACGTAGATGAAGAGGAGGAGGGAAGGGAGGGGAGAGATCCACCCCCGAGAGAAATAAATACCTGTGCGCGAGGTCCAGGGAGGAATAGATCGGGAGGAAGTAAAGAGCGCAATAAAAATGTTGAAAAGTGGAAAAAGTCTGGGATACGACGGACTAAATAATGAACTATTTAAGACAGGTGAGGGAGTGGTGGAATGGCTTACAACATTGTTCAATCAAGTGTGGAGAGAAGGAAAAATACCCAAGGAATGGAGAAGAGCAGTAATCTGCCCGATATACAAGAAAGGAGATAAAAAAAAGAGTGCGGAAACTACAGAGGAATAGCGTTGCTAGTGGGGGCGAGTAAAATATATGAAAGAATTTGGGAGAAGACCAAGAACGGTAGTGGAAGATAAGATAGGAGAATGGCAACATGGCTTTAGATCGGGAAAAAGTACGACGGACTTGATTTTTTATATGAAAATGCTAACAGAGAAGACCATAGAGTGGGATAAAAAAAGCATGTGTTGCATTTATAGATCTTGAGAAGGCATTTGACAGAATAAACAGAGAAAGACTTTGGAGAGTATTGGAGGATCCAATGTATGACATACCAGAGAGACTGATAATAGCTGTAAAAAGCATGTACGAAGAACCTGTAAATATGGTCAGAGGAGAAGGGAGGAGAAAGGTGGTTTGGCGTGAGGACAGGAGTGAGACAGGGGAGCGTGTTGTCTCCGCTACTTTTTGCACTATATATGGACGCCTGTCTCAGAAGAATATGTACAAGGGAAGAAAGAGAGCACACATTGGTTTATGCAGATGACGCGGCAGTAATAACAGCGGAAGCGGGAGAATTACAGCAAGCCCTGAACAGATGGAACGAAGTGATGGTCTCGATGGGAATGAGAATAAACAAAGAAAAAACAGAAGTGATGGTGATAGCAAGGGAGAGAGAGGAGATGGAGGTGAACCTGGAGGAGACCAGACTTGAACAAGTAAATAAATTTAAGTACCTAGGAGTGATCATGGATGGACAGGGTAGGATGAACGACGAATTGAAGGAGAGAATAGGGAAATTCTCACAAAATGTAGGAATGTTGTATCCACTGCTTAAAGGGAAGGAAATACCAACAGAAATAAAGGTACTTATTTATAGGACAATTTTGAGGCCAATCCTGCTGTATGGATCGGAATGCTGGGCAATGAACACAGTGCATAAGAGCAGGTTGGAGGCGGCAGAAATGAGAGTGCTCAGGGTTATCAGAGGGATATCCCTGAGAGGGACAGAGTGAGAAGCGAAAGGATTAGAACGGATTTGGGAGTTGAACCAGTCTTGGAGTGTGTGGAGAGAAATCAGTTGAGATGGTTCGGGCATGTGAGGAGAATGGAGGGGGCAGAGAGGCTGAGGAGGATTCTGGCTTGGAGGCCGGAGGGAAGGAGACCGGCGGGCAGACCTAGGAAGAGGTGGAGGAAATCGATTGCTGAGGCTGTGCAGAGAAGAGGAGCGACGATGGGAGAAGTGGAAGAGAATCGAACATTTGCTGACAGAGAGATCTGGAGAAGATTCACGCGACGTGGCACCTGACAGGCCTTTGCCTAACAGGAAGAATGGTGATAAGGTGAGAATATATATATATATATATATATATATATATATATATATATATATATATATATATATATATATATATATATATATATATATATATATATATATATATATATATATATATATATATATAACTAACGTAACAATAATAATAGTGATATTCATGAATGAAATGTCATTAACTAAAGATATATTATAATAATATTGGTAATAGTTATCTAATCCAGTTATATTTAAGGACAATTTCTCTTAATATATTACCAAAGTTATTAACAAAAAAAAGGAGTAAAAAAAAGGTGTGTAAGTTTGATTTGGAGATGGTAAGAAATATTTACTATTTATTTTCTTCCAATAATTAAAAATTACTTACTCACCTTAAACAGAAATTTCCATTTAAGGAAATTTAACCCTAAGAGTTTATTTGATATTTCATAAAATTTGAACTCAATATTCTATTAATTTTTCAATATTGATTTTTTTTTATAAATATTTTCCTTTATTGTCTTTTATTTATCGTACTTTATTGATTTATTTATTTGGGGACAAACAGGTTAATATTTATTTCTTTTTTTATGATTTTATTATTTCATTTATTTTTCATTTTGATAATTTACTGCCCAATTTTATTTTCCCTAAGGTGACCTTCTTATCAAATTTTCCCGGAGGTGACAGATGTTT
>SEYY01020244.1:17500-32500 GCA_009176605.1 Armadillidium nasatum
ATATCACCAAAGTTGTTTTAGTGATAATCTGCACCACCTCTTTCATTACGTGATTCACTTATATGGGTAGAATGGTAGAATGCGTTTGAAATAAAAAATTATTGCCATTTCACTTCGTCAACTTATTGTGATATTGGAAGTAACTGATCAACAGAAGTGTCTCTTTACTTCTCTTGACATTCACAAGATCGATTTCTTCTATCGACGAAACTCTCTTGTTTCTTACTAATTGCAGTAAGTCTTTCCAAAAGCGAAAAACACTTCAGTTATATACTTTGTGTATTGGAATTGTATATTTCATCTTACCAGGAGATTTTATCGTATTAATTCTTTTAACTTGATATAATATCGAATAATACTTAATATTGAGGATGTTGACTAAAAGACAGTTTTAGTTTCTATTCAAAAGAGAGTAAGAACTATTAATACCATCAAAATTTGAGTGATGCCAAACAAATTTTACTTTTTAAATAACTGATGTAGAATATTATTATTATCAGTAAAGTTTCGACTTGCTCTTTCGGTAGTGCAAAATTAATTTTGTTTCGGAATTTATTCCTGAAGGCGAAAAAAAACACCACCAGTACTTAATTATATATATATATATATAAATATATATATATATATATATATGTGAAACTGTATATATTTTTTTAATAATACACAATTAATTGTTTCTGAATCTATTTTAAAATGAGAAAAACCACGCCTGTGCAGATAAGCAGATAAATTTTTAAGTTACATAATTCATTGTATTTTATTAACTAAAATAGCAAAGTATTTCTTTTAATAAAATAAAAAAGTTTTAATTTTTTATATTATTTTATTTATTTATTTATTTTTTTTTTTTACCTTCTAAAACCTTAAACTTTTCAAGCAGCAAAGTAATTATCAAACTTCCTTTATTAAAAATACCATCTTAACAATTTTAAGTTTCTAATAAAGGAAGTTTTCTTTTTTTTTTCTTTTTTTTTCATTTTACAACGAATACAATGCATTACACAGCATTTTCTATATTTATCATAAACCTAATTATTAATAAACTATTTAAAATTCATTTAAACTAAAACAGGAAAATTCTTTTTTTTTTTCATTGAAATTAAATTTCTGTTAACTATAGAAGAGAATCTACAAAAGATTAAAAGCATAAATTTAACAGAAAAATATCTAAAGTAACAAAAAAAAAGCAAGTTATTTTAAAATAAATTAAAAACCATCTATAAATGAAAGGAACTTCTAAAGTTAACACCTCAAAAATTTAAAAATTAATAAATTTTTTAAGTATTTCTATCTATATCTTTTAAAAAGTTCTTTACTTCAAATTTTTTTTCTTTATAACTGCTTCATTTTAGTATTTTAATTGGTAACATCATTTGCGTTTATAACCAAATGACACTATATGTTTGTACTGCTTCTCTCTACTATATATATATATATATATATATATATATATATATATATATATATATATATATATATATATATATATATATATATATATATATATATATATATTGTAAAAATTATTTACGTAGAGTAATAAAAATGTGCCTTGCATGTGTTTGGAAAATTTGGGAGGAACAAAAGAAATAATACAGAAAATCAGTAAGATGAAAAATTCACTGTTAATTTTAACATTAACAAACTGCAAGAAATTTCAAGAGATTGGTATTTAATAGTGGGTAATTCCTCCTCTGATCCTCCGTCCGTTCTATGTCACGTTTGTCAGCTCCCTGAGTGTAGACGAAGCATCATTTAAAGGTAGGTGGCTAGTTAGTAATTAAAATTCGAGAATGTATATAACACTGGGGAAAAAATCTTTTGGTGACAGATATTAGACTGCTGTATGGGTATATTGAAGTAACTAGAGAAAGGATAGACAGTAACATAAAACCATTTTTTGTTCTTCCACAAACTTTCTAACAATTCAGGGGTGCGCCATTTTCGTAACGGATTTTTTACACCTCTTTTTTAGAGCATCTCAACATTTTCACACAATAGAATAGTTTTCCAAAATTTTCTTGAATATCATATGTTTTCGAGTCGGCTGATTCCAGTTCAACATGGTGGCTGGAACTACAAAATATTCAACTTATACAGGATCATGAGTACTCTGTTGTAAAAAAAAAAAAAAAAAAAAATAATAATAATAAAGCGTATTGTTAAAAAATTAAGAAAAAAAACAGTTACTTAATAAAGTATTTTTTAATAGGCTTAAGTATACCGAAAACATATGGAGACTAATAGTTTTCTTTTTGCTTCGTATAAAATCACAATATATTTTCACACATTTATTAAAATAAATTGAAAAATTGAAATAAAACGACATGACAGCAGAATAAGAAATTGTACTATTTCACTCTACGGTTAAGTGCTTTTATACGTACGCATATTATTTGTGGTTAAAAGGGATGGTAACTGATCTGTTCACTCTGTGTCTTGAGTGCAGTCGGAGAGGTCCCATGAGTTAGTCTGCATGGCGGTTGTCTAGGAGCTTCCTCTCTGCGATTTCTTTTCGAAGTGTCATAGTGCAGAGGTAATACACTGTCTTATCACCTTAGAGGTATGGTTTCGAATTTCTGATAGCAGAATAAGAAATTGTACAAGCTTCCTGCTTGTCCTGATGCACGGTCTATTTTTTTCATTAATTTCTGCAACATTTGCGGTCTGCACTCTAATTTCCACTTTGTTGAACATAACCTCTCTTCTTCTAGACCTCACCTCTTATTCTCGACCGAAACTCAGATGTTTGAGCGTTCTGATAGCAAACCCTATTCTGTTTCCTCCTATTGTCTCTATCCTCAATTTTCAGCCAAAGGCGGTTGTTGTGCATACGTGCGCAACGATGTCGTTTGTTTTCGTGTCTCTAATTTGGAGTCTTCCGAATTTTCCACCCTATGGCTTAGGCTCTCTTGCCATTCTACGATTAAATTCATTTGTTCAGTTTATTTATCTCCTAATTCTACTGACTATCCTAAATTCTTCGACTATTTAAACTCCAAAATAGAGCACATTCTCTCTTCTTTTCCTTTCTCTGAAATCATCATATTAGGTGATTTCAATGTTCACCACCGCCAATGGCTCTCTTCTAGTTCTCATGATACAGCTGGTGAACGTGCCTTCCATTTCGCTATCCAAAACAACCTTGAGCAGTTGGTGCAGCTCCCTACTCGTATCCCTGATCGTCTTGGAGATGAGCCCAACATTCTAGACCTTTTCCTAACATCTAATCCTTCCCCTTATACTGTTAAACTCTTTCCTCCTCTGGGTTCCTCCGATCACATTCTTATCTCTGTATCTTCTTCTATCTTTTCAAGTCTTCCGCAGGAAAGACCCCCTTCTATTGAAAGTAAACGTTTGTGGCACTTCGGTGAGGCAAGCTGGTCGGACTTGCGGTCGTACTTCGATTTCCCGTGGAATGATTATTGCTTCAGTGGGAGGGGTCCCTCGGAGTGTGCAGAACGCATTACCGAGGTGATTCTCTCTGGCATTGAAGCGTACATTCCATATTATTTTTCTTCTACTAAACCTAACAAACCTTGGTTTAACTCTGTTTGTTCTCGTGCTATCCGCCGCAGGGATGCTGCCTTCAGGGATTACCGTCGTCTTCAAACTCCAGAAACTCACGCTACTTATATTTCATCCCGGAATCGTGCAAAATCTATCCTTCGTAACACTAAAAACTCCTTTCTCCGTAGAAAATGCAATAATCTTTCTGGCTCCTCTTCCTCTCGCCCTTTCTGGCATTTTGCAAAAAATGTCAACTCTAACTTTGCTTCTTCCTCTTTCCCTCCTTTAATATCTTCCGACGGCACAACTGCTGTTCTACCTTTTTCTAAAGCTGAACTCTTTGCTCAAACTTTTGCCTCTAATTCAACCTTAAACGATTCCGGACCTATTCCTCCTCCTTCAACCCCCTCTAACTCAAATATACCTAAAATAAGAATTTCTTCTGAAGATGTCATTTCTGCTCTCTTTGAGCTTAATACTAAGAAGGCGTACGGTCCCGAAGGTATTCCTCCTGTGGTTCTCAAAACTTGTGCTTTCGAGCTTGCACCCTGCCTCGGTAAACTATTTCGTCTTAGTCTCTCTACTCCAACCTTCCCTTCTTGCTGGAAACGTGCGCTCATTCAGCCTGTGCCGAAGAAGGGGGACCTCTCTCAACCCTCCAACTACCGTCCAATTTCTTTAACCTCCGTTTTTCTAAAGTTTTCGAATCTATCCTTAACAGGAAGATTTGGAAACATCTCAATTCTTCTAATCTTATCTCAGATCGCCAGTATGGCTTTCCTAAGAAACGCTCTTCGGGTTATCTTCTTTCCCTTCTCTCTGACTCTTGGTCTTCCGCTCTTCGGCATTTCGGTGAATCTTTTGCTGTGGCGCTGGACATATCGAAACCTTCGATAGAGTCTGGCACAAAGCTTTGATTTCTAAACTTCCCTCTTTCGGTATCTATCCTTCTCTCTGTCATCTCACTAATTTCCTTTCCGGTCGTTCTATATCAGCTTTTGTAGACGACCACCGTTCATCCTTTAAATCTATTAACAGTGGTGTTCCTCAGGTTCTGTCCTATCCCTAACACTTTTCTACTTTTCATTAATGACCTCTCTATTACCTCATCTCCTATCCACTCCTATGCTGATGACTCCACCCTTCATTATTCCTTCCAGTTTGAAAAACGTCCCACCCAACAGCAGTTGATAGACTCGAGAAGGGTAGCCTTGGAGCAACTAACCTCTGATCTTTTTCGTATTTCAAATTGGGGCTGAGAAAACATGGTTGTTTTCAATGCCTTAAAAACTCAATTCCTTCATCTCTCCACTCGACACAATCTTCCACACAACTATGATATCTTCTTCGAAAACACACAACTCAAGCTTTCATCTGTTCTTAATATTCTTGGTATTTCTTTTTCTCGTGATCTTTCTTGGAAAGATCACATTACTTCTCTTTCTAAACAAGCTTCTAAGAGGTTGGGTGTTCTGAGGCGTCTACGGAATTACTTCACACCACCCCATTTGCTTGCTCTGTATAGGGGTGTTGTTCGCCCCTGTATGGAGTATGCTTTGCACATCTGGGGTGGTTCCACACATACAGATCTCCTACAGAAGGTGGAGTCTAGGGCATTTCGTCTCATCAACTCTCCTGCTCTTACTAACTCTCTTCAATCTTTCAGCCCGTCGAATTGTAGCGTCACTCTCTCTTTACTATCGCTATTGCAACGGACACTGCTCTTCTGAACTCTCTCGTCGCATACCTCCTCCATTGAGAAGAGCTCGTGCTACACGCTTTTCTACACATTCTCATCCTTTCTCTGTCCAACTCTCCGACCCCAGACTTAACCGCTATGTTCAGTCTTACATATACTCTACATGTAAAGTCTGGAACACACTCTCTTTATCTGTTTTCCCAACTTCCTTTTACTTGCATACTTTCAAACGCCGTGTGTCTGGACACGTCGGCCTCCAACGACCATGAAAAAGAACTTTCCGAACTCCGGTAGAATTTGGTAATCCTCTGGCCTTTGCCCACCGGAGAAGATATAATATATATATATATATATATATATATATATATATATATATATATATATATATATATATATATATATATATATATATATATATATATATATATATATATTTATTTATTTACTTACTTATTTATATTAATAATATATATATATATATATATATATATATATATATATATATATATATATATATATATATATATATATATTATTATTATTATTATTATTATTATTATTATTATTATTGTTATTATTTCACCTCTGCTGGGCAAAGGCCAAAGGCCTACTAAATTGGCACCAGAGTTAGGGGGAAGGTCGGGAACATGGTCAAATTAAAGGCCGACATGACCTGATACGCGGTATAAGTCATAGGAAATTGAAAAAATAGATGAAGGAAGTGTGTTCCAGACTTTACCAGTAGAGTACATGTAAGATTGAGCATAGCGGTTAAGTCTGGAGTCAGAGAGTTGGACAGAGAAAGAATGAGATTGTGTAGAAATACGAGTCTTACGAGCCATTCTCAGTGGAGGAGGTATGCGACCAGAGAGGTCAGAAGAGCAGAGTCCATTTTAATAGCGATAGTATAGAAAGAGTGACGCAACAATTCGACGGGCAGAAAGAGATTGCAGAGAATTAGTGAGAGCAGGAGAGTTGATAAAGAGAAAAGCCCTAGACTCCAACTTCACAAGGACAGCTGTATGAGAGGAACCACTTAGAAGCTTGTTTAGAAAGAGAAATAATATAATCTTTCCAAGAAAGATCACGAGAAAAAGAAACACCAAGAATATTATGGAGAGATGAAGTTTTGAGTTGTGTGTTTTCGAAGAAGATATAGTTGTGTGGAAGATTGTGTCGAGTAGAGATGGAGAAATTGAGTTTTAGAGGCATAGAAAACAACCATGTTTTCTCTACCCCAATTTGAAATGCTAGATGGATCAGAGGTTAGTTGCTCCAAGGCCACTTTCCTTGCTTCTATTAACTACTGTTGAGAGAGGTGCCTTTCAAAATGAAAAGAGTAATGAAGGGTAGAGTCATTGGCATAGAAGTGAATAGGAGATGAAGTAACAGAGAGAAGGTCATTAATGAAAAGTAGAAAAAGTGTTGGTGATAGAACAGATCCTTGAGGAACACCACCATTAACAGTTTTATAGGAAGAACGGAAGCCATCTACAAAAGCTGCTATAGAACGACCAGAAAGGATATCAGAGGGAAGGCCACAAAAGAGAATAGGTTCCGAAAGAGAGAAGTTTAGAAATCAAAGCTTTGTGCGAGACTCTATCGAAAGCTTTCGAAATGTCCAGCGCCCCAGCAAATTATTCACCGAAATACCGAAGAGCGGAAGACCAAGAGTCAGAGAGAAGGGAAAGAAGATCACCAGTAGAGGGTTTCTTACGAAAGCCATACTGGCGATCTGAGATAAGATTAGAAGAATTGAGATATTTCCAAATCTTCCTGTTAAGGATAGATTCGAAAACTTTAGAAAGAACGGAGGTTAAAGAAATTGGACGGTAGTTGAAGGGTTGAGATGGGTCCCCCTTCTTTGGCACAGGTTGAATGAGCGCACGTTTCCAACAAGAAGAGAAGGTTAAAGTAGAAAGACATAGACGAAATAGTTTACCTAGGCAGGGTTCAAGCTCGGAAGCACAAGTTTTGAGAACAACAGGAGGGATACCATCAGGACCATACGCCTTCTTAGTATTAAGCTCAGAGAGAATAGAAATGACATCTCTTAGAAGAAATTACAATTTTAGGCATAAATGAGTTGGAGTGGGTTGAAGGAGTAGGAACAGCTCCGGAATCGTCTAAGATTAAATTAAAGACAAAAGTTTGAGCAAAGAGTTCAGCTTTAGAGGAAGGCAAAACGGCAGTTGAATCGTCAGAAGATACTAGAGGAGGGAAAGAAGAAGAAGCAAAGGTAGAGTTGACATTTTTAGCAAAATGCCAGAAAGGGCGAGAGGAAGAGGAACCAGAAAGATTTTTGCATTTGCGGCGGAGAAAAGAGTTTTTGGTATCTCGAAGAATAGATTTTGCACGATTCCGGGATGAAATATAAGCTGCATGAGTTTCTGGAGTTTGAAGACGACGGTAATCCCTGAAGGCAGCATTCCTGCGGCGAATAGCACGAGAACAAGCAGAGTTAAACCAAGGTTTGTTAGGTTTAGTAGGAGGGAAAGATATGGAATGCACGCCTCCATGCCAGAAAGAATCACCTCAGTTATACGTTTTGCACACTCCAAGGGACCCCACCCCCCTACGGAAACAGTAATCATTCCATGAAAAATCAGAAAAGTACGACCGCAAGTCAGACCAGTTAGTTACACCGAAATGCTAGAAACGTCTCCTAACCGAAGGCGGGGGCCGTTCTTGCCGAAGTCTTGAAGAGACAGGACAAGATACAGAATTAAGAAGGTGATCGGATGAACTCAGAGGAGGAAAAAGTTTAACAGTATAAGGATAAGAAGTTAGGAAAAGATCTAGTATGTTGGGTTCATCACCAGGACTGTCAGGGATACGGGTAGGGTGATGCACCAACTGCTCAAGGTTGTTTTGGATAGAAAATTGGAAGGCGAGTTCAACAGCTGAATCATGAGAACTAGATGATAGCCATTGGCGGTGGTGAACATTGAAATCACCTAAAATGATGATTTCGGAGAAAGGAGAAGAAGAAAGAATGTGTTCTATTTCGGAGAATTTTTGATAGTCTGTAGAGTTAGAAGATAAGTAGACAGAACAAATGAATTTAGTTGTAGAATTGCAAAAAAGTTTAAGCCATAAAGTAGAGAATTCAGAAGACTCCAAATTAGAGACACGAGAACAGACAACATCGTTGGGTACATAAGCGCAACATCCGCCTTTGGCTGAAAATTGAGGATGGAGACAGTAGGATTAAACAGAGTAGGGTTTTTTGTCAGAGCACTCAGACACCTGAGTTTTAGTTAAGAACAAGAGATGAGGTCTAGAAGAAGAGAGGTGGTGTTCGACAAAGTGGAGATTAGAAAAAAGACAGCGAATGTTGCAGAAATAAATGAAAAAAGAAGATCGTGCACCAGGGCAAGTTGGCAACAAGGTCTTGGTGGCGCCAACCCCAGCACCGGAGGCCACTAACTCTCAAGTGGTGATGAGGGGCTATATTTGGAATAAGCCCCTCTTGGATTCTCCGAGGCAGTTTTACGTTTCGCCATTTTTGATTTATTTAATACGTAATGTAAGTGTAAGCGCTTGTAAATTTGTAGGACACATGTGAAGAAGGAGGATAGTGGTGGGAGCACAGGCACTCTAATGTGAGTCAAGAGTACACTAGAGACCCTCTGAGAAGATGAAACGCGAAAAGGAACGAACCAAAGGGCAACGGAGTGAAACGGAATGGTCTAGCCCACCCTATCACCCCGTGTGTTAAGCCCATTAGGAGAGAGAGAAAGTCTGGAGTCTAGACTTTCATATCTTCGGACTGCACTACGTCCTCCCCCTAAATATATATATATATATATATATATATATATATATATATATATATATATATATATATATATATATATATATATATATATATATATATATATATATATATATATATATATATATATATAAAATCTCTCCCTCTTATCATATACTTCATGTATGCTAATTGCTCTTTTTTTCTTCTTTCATTCACGTTCGAAAGAGGGATTAAAATGTATAAATCCGAAACGTACACGGTCATTTAATCTTCAACTTTTATATTTCCTTTTTTACCTTCCTTGTTAACATCTTAATATTTTACCTTTTAACGTTTTATTGAAATGGTTTTAAAATATATATATATATATATATATATATATATATATATATATATATATATATATATATATATATATATATATATATATATATATATATATATATATATATATATATAACGTTGCATGAAAATTTTATAAAATTATAAAATTTTTAAAATCAACGTAATTAAACTTAGATAAGTTTCAAAAGTTATTCAGAGTAGAAAATTTGACGTACACAAACACACATCTCTGAGACTATGAAATAGTGGGAAATACAAACCTTTACAAAGTCTTAAAAATGATTTTCTGAAATCAATTATATGTGATGTGAAGTTTATGAACGATTTTTTAACGACTTTCGCAGTACACTGAATTAAAAAAAAAAAAAAAAAAAAAAGGAGAGAGAGGGAGAGAAAGTCTGGAGTCTAGACAAACAATCGAATCTCGGCTCCTAGAAAACGTCTAGACCAGGGGTTCTCAACCTTTTTATGATTGTAGACCCCCTGAGTATAACTTTACTTATGTTGACCTCCATATATTCATATATAATATCCTAAATTAAATATATATTTGTTGGTTAGTGAGAAGTAATAATTAATTCAATCCAGTATAATATAAAAAACTTAAATTAGTAATTTTGAAAATTTTAAATGATAAAACTTAAACATATTTTTACTTGTAATAAAAGAATTAGCAAAAACAAAAAATTTAAAAATACTATTTTAAACTTACATAAATTTATTCTAATGCTGTTAAATTGGATCCCTACTAAAGAAATCCTTGTTTCTCATGTTTTGATATTAGCATTTTAATATCTACCTCCAATTTTGTGAGAATTAGAGGAAGATCACCCCTTTTTTGCTATTTCAAGTCGATTATGATTTTTTTGTTAACTGTGTTACATTACAAAAGTCAAATTCCACAAGATAAGATAATGAAAAAACAGTGACATACATTTTAGCATTCTCCAATAAAGGCCGATATTTACATGCAATGTCCCTATTCTTCCATACATCATGCTTTCCTTTTTTTGAATAGACTTCGAACTGTCTCATCAGATAGCAATTCCACATGTTCCTCTTGTAAATCAGTTTCAGCATCAGCAACATTTACCTCAAATGGAATCAGCACCCAACCTGGGATGTTAAATTCTTGTAGGTTCTTGAACCGAAGTTGCATATCTTCATATATCTTTTTTTAAAGATCAATATACACACTGCTAATTAAAGCAAGGTTTTGAAACTGGTTAAACACACGGCGTGAGATATTAAGACTGTACAATTTGAGTTTTCACAGGAACTCATTAATGACTTCTTTGCTAGATATTAAGTCACAAGTAAGTCCTTGCAGCAGCTTATTAGGAGAATTCGGTTTTTCAAACATCTGAGAGGTAAAATATCTGTTCTAATAACAACCAACTGTTTTCCTATCTCCTTTTCTCTTAGAAATGATGCAATGCTGTCTCAAAGGACGACGAAGTGACGAAGCCTTTAGACAGCCATCGTACCTCTGTATGCAGTACAAGATGATCAAATCCTTCTTCATTTTCATCACAAAATTTTCGAAAGAGACGATCTTGAAGAGCAATAGCCTTAAAGAGGTTGACAGTTTTTATTTCAAGAATTAAGACTTCATGAAGACGTCCAATATCTTCGCAATCAGATGTTGGCGGTGAATCACGCAATGCATGCAAAATACTTTTGGCAATGTATTTTTTAAATGAGCGATAAAACCTCTGTACCTTACGACCATGGAAGGAGCACCATCAGTAGTACAAGCCAATAATTATCGAATAGAATAGTGTTTCTCTAAAATAAGACTGGACTTTAAGTATTGTTTAACCTTTAGTATTTGTTTTGAGAAATCTTGCAAGCATTTCCTCTTTGAGTTCATTATCGTCCATATATCTTACATATGCCAATAAAAGTGCTTCATTACCCATGAAATTTGATTCATCGAGTTGCATTGTAAACTGTTTCACTCGTAATTGAGCAATCAGTTGATTTTCTACATCTTCAGATATTTCATCAATGCGTCTGAATATTGTGTTATTGCTCAAGATAGGTAATCGGGAATTTCACGTGCATTTTTGTTTAACACTTTTGAAATTGCAACTGATATTGATGAAAGTTTCACCAATGTTTATTTTGCTTTACAGATTGTTTTATTATTTTGCTGATTTCATATGATGATAATAAACAGCTATCTTTATTGCTTGCTTGTTTACTAAACTTTTGATTCAGTTTGTGCCTTCCTTGAAAATTGTCTCGTAGTTTTCGGAAATAATTCACTGATTTATTTTTCTTTTCGCTGTGTCTTGTCTCCAAATGGTGACGAAGCTTACTTGGTTTTATGCTATCATTAGACACCACAGTCATATAAAACACGTTGGCTTGATGATATAATCTGGTGATGTAATAAAACGATACGATAGATATTCAATCAAATATTGTCTTGTTTTTTCTTTGCTTGAGCCATAAGTAATTTGAAAATAATAATAATAATATTAACCACAAATATTTAATGTAGGTAATAAAAATAATAAAATGCTGAGCAATAACGTTTATTGCATATATATATATATATATATATATATATATATATATATATATATATATATATATATATATATATATATATATATATATATATTTCACCATGACGATGCCTATTATGAACTATAGCATGAAATGATTGCCGCTGACTTAAATAATATTTTTTCCTTCGAGAATTTTCTATGAACAAATTTTTTTTCGTCAACCAAAGAAAGTTCGAGAAAGTACGAGTATCTTCTAACTGCGAATTTCTGGACTTTTCTATGATATTAGTTTTTTTTATTTTTATTTAACAAATTATTTTATTTATAATATTTTATAATGGACCCCTTAGCTCGTATTATGGACCGCCAAAATAACATTTTCCCTTGAGGACCCCCTCAAAGCTTTGTGGTCTCTGTTGGAGAGCGCTGCTTTAAATCTAAAAGTGATGGTGATCCTAAGGGATCTGTTCAATTCCCAACTCTTTTTTTCCATTTTATTAATGACCTTTCCATTACTTCATCACCTATCCACTCCTATGCCGATGACTCTACCCTCTAATTCTCCTTTCCCTTTCAAAGACGCTCCTCCAAACATTAGTTAATTGACGCAAGGAGGTGGCCTTGGAGCAACTAACCTCTGATCTTTCTCGTATTTCAAATTGGAACAGAGAAAGCATGGTCGTTTTTAATGCCTCAATAACTCAATTCCTTCATCTCTCTATTCGACACAACCTTTCACCCAACTATATCATCTTCGAAAACTCTCGACTCAAACCTTCATCTTTCCTTAATATTCTCGGTGTTTCTTTTTCTCGTTATATTTCTTGGAAGGATCACATTACTTCTCTTTCTAAACAAGCTTCTAAGGGGTTGGATGTTCTGAGGCTCAATCGTAAATTCTTTACTCACCTCAGTTGCTTGCTCTTTATAGGAGTGTTGCTCACCTTTGTATGTATGGAGTGCATCCCACACATCTGGGGTGGTTCCCCTCATTCAGCTCTCCTGGACTTTTGGACTCCTGCATTTATGGACTTCTCTATGATATTAGTATATTATTTTTATTTAACAAATTATTTTATCTATAATATTTTATCACGGACATATATTATGAACCCCCGAAATAAAAATTTTTCCCTGAAAACCCCCTCAAAGCTGTGGTGCCTTGTGGATCCATGTGAATCCCTATTAGGAAACCCTGGTCTAGACTCTACTCCGATTTCCTCATCCCTGCTTAAATCAAAGACAAATGAAAATCTTTTACCTTCAGAATGAATGAAACAATCAAGTATACATGAGAAATCATTAATTTAAAGTTAGTTGACATTAAACTATTTGTGATATATATATATATATATATATATATATATATATATATATATATATATATATATATATATATATATATATATATATATATATATATATATTAGTAAAGATTTATTTTTCGATTACCTTTCTCTACCCAATTCCTTCGAGACATTGTCAAAGTTGCAAAAGAACGCCAAGTTTTATGATGTTGGAAATGGCTTTTTAATATCCTGTCTGCCTTTTAATTTATTGATTTTCATTTTCCTTCGCTTTGCTTTAGTGTTTCTTCAATATTAATTACATTTCCAGCTTAAAGTTTTTAAAATAAATGACGGGTTACAAACATTAAATGCAAATTTACCAATTATTTTCTTTTTTTCTGCTTATAAATGTTTATAAACATTTTAAATGCATTGTTGAATACTTAAGAAATTTTGTAAAATCATAACTCAGAGAATGCCCGATTAAGAAGAAATTGTCTGTAAGCAAAGAAATACCAATGGAGGTGTTAAGAAAAATGTCTTTTCTCTTTCTTCCCCATTTGAATAATGACAAAAACCGAGTTTCGGTTTTCTAACTCCAACACCATCTTCATCTTGCATCACATAATTGAAGTTAATGCTCCTTTACATCAAGTAATATATATATATATATATATATATATATATATATATATATATATATATATATATATATATATATATATATATATATATATATATATATATATATATATATATACTCGTGTGTGAGAGAGAGAGAGAACACCTACGATGATTGAAAGGAAACGAATTATTTATAAAACAATTTATTTTTATTTAATCCCATTTTTATAAATATAATATATATATATATATATATATATATATATATATATATATATATATATATATATATATATATATATATATATATATATATATATATATATATATATATATATATATATATATATATATATATATATATAAATTTCAAACGTACCTTATTTATTCTGGAAAGCTTGCTGATATTCTTATTTAAAAATACGGCCATATAACACATATTTAAATTTTTTAGAAAAAATTTTCTTACTTAATCGAAAAATTCATCGTACTGCAATTTTGAGATATTTAACTCGGGAAAAGACGCTGCCACACTTGTGCTGCCAGACGAACGATGTCGTCGAGGCAATTAAAGCACTATAATGTACTTAGTAAATAAACTTAGTATAATATTTTTTTTTTTAATTCCCAATTTTTCTTTATCTGAATTCTTCAAGGATTTCAAAAATGTTATCCTTTTAAATGTACATTAAGTAGTATTTGTAATATTTGTGTGAACTAAAGTGCAGTCTGGCCCTTTATATATATATATATATATATATATTATATATATATATATATATATATATATATATATATATATATATATATATATATATATATATATATTATATATTAGTGATGGCATCAATCCGCATCCGCATCCGCACTTTCGGAAATTCAACATCCGCATCCGCACTTCTCCAAAATTCAACATCCGCATCCGCACTTCTCCAGAATTCGACATCCGCATCCGCATCCGCAAATTAGAAAATATGACATCCGATCCATCACTAATATATATATATATATATATATATATATATATATATATATATATATATATATATATATATATATATATATATATATATATATATATATATATATATATATATATATATATATATATATATATATATATATATATGCGAATTGTAGATCAAGAGTGAGGGTGAAGAGAGAACTATCGGATTGGTTTAGCATAGGAGTGGGATTGAGACAGGGGTTTGTAATATCTCCATGTTATTTAATCTATTGATGAATGGTTTACTT
>SEYY01020244.1:35000-40000 GCA_009176605.1 Armadillidium nasatum
TATATATATATATATATTATGTCTCCTCTGGTGAGCAAAGACCAGAGGTCTACTAATTTCCACTAGAGTTGGAACAATACTGGAACCAGATCGTTAAACGTCGGCATGTCTCGATACATGGCTCTTGAAAATGTGCAAGTCACAAGAAATTGGGAAAACACATAAAGAGAGTGTGTTAAAGACTTACCAGTAGAGTACGTATAAGATTGAGCATATAGCGGTTAAGTCTGGGGTTAGAGAGTTGGACAGAGAAGGGATGAGATTGTGTAGAAAAGAGTGTCACACAAGTCCTTTTCAACGGAGGAGTATGCAACTGGAGAATTCAGAAGAGCACTGTCCATTGTGATAGCTATAGTAAAGAGAGAGAGACGCAACAATTCGACGGGCAGAAAGAGATTGGAGAGCTGGAGAGTTGAAAAGACAAAAACCCCTTTACTCCACCTTGTCAAGGAGAGCTGAATGAGTGGAACCACCCCAGATGTGTGAGACGTACTCCATATAGGGGCGAACAACACTCCTTTAAAAAGAAAGGAACTGGGGTTGCGTGAAGAAATTCTGAAGGCGCCTCAAAACATCCAACCTCTTAGAAGCTTGTTTAGAAAGAGAAGTAATGTGATCCTTCCAAGAAACATCACGAGAGAAGAAACACCGAGAATATTAAGAACAGATAAAGGCTTGAGCTGTGTGTTTTGGAAAATGTTATATTTGTGTGGAAGGTTGTGTCGAGAAGAAAGATGTAGGAACTAAGTTTTCGAGGCAATAAAAACAACTATGTTTTCTTTGCCCCAATTCGAAATACGAGAAAGATCAGAGGTAAATTGTTCCTAGAACACCATTCTAGCGTCATTTAACTGTTGCTTTCAACTTTCAAACCGGAAGGAGTAATGAAGGGTGGAGTCATCAGCATATTAGTGGATAGGTAATGAAATAATAGAGAGTAGGTCATTAGTGAAAAGTAGAAAAAGTGTTGGGGACAGGACAGAACCCTGAGGAATAACACAATTAACAGATTTAAAGGTTGAACAACAGCAGCCGTAGAACAGCCGGAAAGAAAATCAGAGAGAATAATACAGAGAGAAGGATAGATTCCGAAAGAGAGAAGTTTAGAAATCAAAGCTTTGTGCCAGACTCTATCGAAAGCTTTAGATCTATCGAAGGCTTTCGATATATCCAGCGCGATAGCAAAAGATTCACCGAAATGCCGAAGAGTGGAGGAAAAATTTCAGAGAGAAAGGAAAGATCACCAGTTGAGCGTATCTAGCGAAAGCCATATTGGCGATCAGAGATAAGATTTGAAGAATTGAGATGTTTTCAAATCTTCCTGTTAAGGATATATTCAAAAACTTTAGAAAGAACGGAGATTAAAGAAATGGGACGGTAGTTAGAGGGGTTGAGAAGGGTCCCTCTTCTTCGGCAGAGGCTAAATGAGAGCACGTTTCTAGCAAGAGGGAAGATTAATGTAGAAAGACAGATGAAATGGTTTACCAAGGCTGGGAGAAAGCTCAGAAGCACAAGTTTTGAGAACCACAGGAGAGATAGCATCAGGACAGTACGCCTTCTTAGTGTTAAGCTCAGAGAGAGAGAGAGAGAGAGAGAGAGAGAGAGAGAGCAGAAATAACATCTTTAGAAGAATTACAATTTTAGGCATAAATGAGTTGGAGGGAGATGAAGAATGAAGAATAGCTCCGGAACCGTCTAAAGTTGAATCGTCTTAAGAGCATATGCCCCTGTAGTACCTATAGAAAAGAGACAAGGCACCAACGTCACGTTTCAAATATAAAGTATCAAGTGAATTAGAAAGAGCGGAACAATTTATGTCTTTTATCCTTTGACTCAATTCTATCCAAAGACGGGTGAAATCTGAGCCACTCCAGATATTAAAGCAGTACTCTATACTAGGACGGATGAGCCCTTGTATAATTGAAGTAAGTGGGAGGAAGGAAAAAATTCTCCTAGCATAAAAAAAACTCCGAGCTTCTTTGAGGCCACCATAGTAACCATTGTGATGTGAGGTTTACAAGACATTTCTTTGTTTATGTGATGGCCAAGGATATTCATACTGTCAACAGGAGAGACGGGAGAAACATCGAAAGAAATAGGAAAATTAGGAAGTGTTTTAGAGAGGGTGATATTAAGAAGTTGAGTTTTAAAAAGAGTTGAATTTCACAAGTTTGAGACGACCCCACCAGGAAATTTTATTCAGATCAGCAAGAATATATTCGGAAAGTTGAAGAAGAGAGCCAATTCTAGATGCAAAAGAGATAGCGGATTTGAAATAAGTAGAAGATTGATGAGTTGAGTCATCGGCATATGAATGGATTGGGTTAAATAAGCAGCGGAGAAGATCGTTAATGAAAAGTAGAAATAGAGTAGGAGACAAGACAGAACCCTGAGTAGCCAACTTTTATTTTTACTTGCAAATTTTTTGTTCCAATAAACTTATTTTGATATATATATATATATATATATATATATATATATATATATATATATATATATATATATATATATATATATATATATATATATATATATATATATATATATATATATATATATATATATATATATTCCGAATTCAATTCTCAAATATAGGAAGAGATTTTAATGTTAAAACAGTGAAATTGCGTTAAAATTCCGAGTAAATTTAAATTGGATATACTGAAGCAATTATTTTACAAATAGAATTAGTGTTAATTAAGAAACAACAGAACACAGATTTTCTTCCAAATAAATGCAAATATTTTTGGAACATTTTCTTGTTAAAAAAGTAATTTCAGTCACAACAATTCTAATATATATATATATATATATATATATATATATATATATATATATATATATATATATATATATATATATATATATATATATATATATATATATATATATATATATATATATATATACCTTCGTACAGGACACTTTTATGATATAGTTTAAAGTATTAATTTATAGTTTGCACTCATACCTTGTTATAAAGTATTGTCATGTCAACACACTTAACATGTACAGTGATGTTGTTCAATCATATGTTGTTTAATCACAAACTGTTGTATTTGAGTTGAGAAGCCAGTCCAGAGTCTTGAAAGGTGGTGAATCTATACATATTTAGAGTTTAGTTATAAATAAATCAGCCTTTCCCATAACTATCAAACTAGAATAATATATATATATATATATATATATATATATATATATATATATATATATATATATATATATATATATATATATATATAATATATATATATATATATATTATTATTAATATTATATATAATTTTGGCATTATAGGTGGTTAATTGCAAAAAGTTTTAATATTTGCAATCATGTGGAAGAAACTTGGCCGAAAAGTTCCAGCCTCTAGACTGCGACGAAATGATCATCCTTTATTGACCAAAAGTTCTATCTAACTTAAAATCCTTTTTTCCTTTTAATATTAATTTTCCATTTTACTGCCGAAAGTACGTTGTGTCGAAAGATGTGTTGCTTCACAAAAATAATTTTTATTGATTTCTGTTAATTTACTTTCAAAAAATATACTGAAAATTTTATAACGATAATATATATATATAGATAATATATATATATATATATATATATATATATATATATATATATATATATATATATTATATATATATATATATATATTATTTAACTTTGGTCAATATCATTCTTCTTATTAACAAACTCTGCAACCTCAGGATGAAGGTCTCAAAGCCTCATATCCAACAAACAGCCTACAACCCTTCTGCTCTCTCTCTTCCTTTTTCTTTCCGTCTCTTCTGCTATTCTCATCTCTTTTCTTCTGACTTCCTTATGATGTTTCTGACTTCTTCTTCTCATCTGCTTCCAAACACATCCACTCTCAACGGCAGTCGAATCATATATATATATATATATATATATATATATTATATATATATATATATATATATATATATATATATATATATATATATATTATATATAATATATATACTAATACTCTATAAGCACCCTAACTTCGATCTAAGAGCCAAAAAGTTATTACTTTAGCCAAAATATTATTACTGTAAAACGATAAAATCTTAAAAAGATAAGAATAACAAATAACTACAACTAATTATGTTAAAATTCATTTATGGTGTTTGTTGTTTTTAGCATTTATTTATATAATATATATAATATATATATATATATATATAATATATATAATATATATATATATATATATATATATATATATATATATATATATATATACCTCTGGTGGGCAAAGACCGAAGGCCTACCAATATTCATTAGAGTTGGGGAACAGTCGGAAATCTGATCGCTAATATATATATATATATATATATATATATATATATATATATATATATATATATATATATATATATATATATATATATATATATATATATATATATATATATATATTATAGCTAGATTATGGGAATTAGTTTATTTGGTAAAGTTAAGGAAAAGAAGAAAAGTTAAACTTCAGTTCATACCGCTAAGTTTTGCAAGGGTTGTAAGAGGAATCGAGCGCTCTATAGAGAGAGGCTTACTGCTCAGCAGCGATGTGAGAACTTTTTATGAGGGGCAGATAGTGCAGAAATGTCTAAGATTTTTTTTCATTGCTTAAATCAAATATGTAAATAGATTTCGTAATCCTGAGACAGAATATGAACACCATAAGATCCTACGAGCAGCTTACATTCAGTAGATTTGGCCCTCCAAAAAATTTTTTTAAAAATTTTGCCGATATCAAATTCTGTGTTATCCTACAATTCTAAATTACAAGAGATATAGCAAAAATATTTAATATCTGAATTGTACGTGTCATTTAGAACTTTAAACCCTTTTGGATCGTTCCTCTATCTGCTACGGTTGAGGAGATATAGGCCCCCAAAGTTGACAATTTTCTTTCGTATACTCAGAAAGTACGACAAACCACCTTGGTATGTATGTCTGCCTTTAATTCAAAAACGGCAATATGTAGAAAAACC
>SEYY01020244.1:52500-65000 GCA_009176605.1 Armadillidium nasatum
AGAAAAGGGGAGTAAAGAGTAGCGACGCATGAGAGCCCTAAATGTATCAAGGGTCACCTCACAAGACTTCTTATATTTTCTAATGGCAGAAGATCATAAATCGTTGACAGTGGAAAATACTCTTTGTTACCGATTTACTTCGAGCATTGAAAGCCTTGTGATGTTCTGAAAGAAAGAAATGAGATACAAAATTATCCATGGAATAAGAGAATTAAAAATAGTTTTGAAGATCTTACAGAGGCATATTCTCATTAAAGGATCATTCTCTCAAAATAAGGATATTAATGTCATTATGGTAACTAACCTTGCTAACGTTCACAAAAGTTAGGATGTCATGCATCCGATCATAGGAAATTTTTATAAACTGCATGGGTGAAATTAGAAGTAAACAGGAGGCCAAAGAGATTAATTAGCTTTCTCCGCAGCAGTGTTTGGTACTGATAAATCATAATAATTAAGAGTGTGAAAAGTAGGTTAACAGGAGTTGTTTGAAATGTTTCTGGCAAGAGGATATTCAATTTCACAGTAAAACAAAGGTGGTCAGTGTACTGTACTTCCTTTTAATGAAAGTAGACTTAGGCCATCAAATAAATCTCCCAACGACTGCGAGCTGAGTGAAGATAAGCATATATATATATATATATATATATATATATATATATATATATATATATATATATATATATATATATATATATATATATATATATATATATATATATATATATATATATATTATTTAGAAGGGCACGAGAACAAACACCATCTAACCAAAGATTTAAAGACGAAAGGATTTAGTCAAAGGGAGAGAGAATGAAGCTGCTCGTCCCATTAGCAATTAGGCTCATATCATTCCAAAGCATCCTTAATGTCAAAGGAATCCTCTCAAGAATAGTTAGGGTGAAAGCTTTGTAAACCCTCCCAATTATCCCGATTTAAATATCAGAAAATTAGTTAAGGGTACTGTTAAACTGTAAGATAGAAGCATTACAATAGAGCTAAGAAATAAAGTTAAGAGTTACTGATAGGAGGAGGGAAAATGTCATTTATAACGAATGGAACTGTAAGAAGTTTAGAATGTTCGAGAATAGGTTTTAACGATCAGGGATGTGTAGGTTCCCCAAACAACTCTTACACATGATTGAAAATACTAAATGGTTTATCCTTCCCACCTCCATTAGTTTATGAGAAGTCCGGCTCTACCCTTTCAAAATTAAAATGCAAATAGTTACCAAATTTCTTTAATTTAAGCCTTATGGAACTTTTATACTTTAGGTGTGTTCCATTTTCTTGAATTTTCAAATATCATACCTCATTTTACGCTTTCCATAAGTTAATGTACATTTTGAGTCTCTAGTTTCCATTATAGCAAAATGCCAACTTTCCGCATGCTGCAACACAGTTACCAAAATCTTTTGTTTAAAATACAAATATGAAAGATGGAAATTTTTATGTATTTAACTTTATATTCTTTTTATGTGTTTTTAATTATTAATTTCAATTGCGAATTGCTGTAATTCAAAATTAGGAATGTTTTATGGTCCTTTTTATGAGAAGAAAATTTTACATATTAAAGCATTTATGTGAAAAATAATATGCATTGTCCCAAAAATGTAAGAACTTTTATTATTATTATTATTATTATTATTATTATAATAATATATATATATATATATATATATATATATATATATATATATATATATATATATATATATATATATGTGTGTGTGTGTGTGTGTGTGTGTGTGTGTGTGTGTGTGTGTGTGTAATAAGAAGCTAGGATGGTAGCCATGGAGAGATTGGGGCAGAGAAAACATGGTCATTTTCAATGCCTCAAAAACTCAATTCCTCCATCTCTCTACTCGGTAAAATCTTCCACACAACTATGATATCTTCTTCGAAAGCATAAAACTCAAACCTTCATCTATCCTTAACATTCTTGGTGTTTCTTTTTCTCTTGATCTTTCTTAGAAAGATCACATTACTTCTCTTTCTAAACAAGCTTCTATAAGGTTGGGTGTTCTGAGGCGCCTTCTTAATTTTTTCACTCCATCCCATTTGCTTGCTTTGCATAGGGGAGTTGCTCACCTCTGTATGGAGTACGTACCACACATCTGAGGTGGTTCCAATCATACAGCTTTACCTGAAAAGGTGAAATCTAGGACTTTTCCTCTCATCAACCCTCCCGCTCTCACTAATTTCCACCAGTCTCTTTCTGCCCGTCGAAATGTTGCGTTACTTTCTTTATACTATCGACATTACAAAGGTCACTGCTATTCTGAACTCTCCCGTAGCATACCTCCTCTTTTGAGAAGAACTCGTGCGACACACATCTCTAAACATTCTCATCTTTTCTCTATCCAACTTGCAATTTACTCTGACTCTAGACTTTACCGCTATGTTCAGTCTTACATATACTCTACTTGTAAGGTCTTGAACACGCTCCCTTTATCTGTTTTCCCAACTTTCTTTGACTTGCACACTTTCAGACGCCATGTTTCTGGACATGTCGGGTTTAACGACCAGGATCTGTTATTCTCCTAACTCCGATAGAAATTGGTTGGCCTCCAGCATTTTTCCACCGGAGGATATATATATATGTATATATATATATATATATATATATATATATATATATATATATATATATATATATATATATATATATATATATATATATATATATATATATATATATATATTTAGGGGAGGACGTAGCACCGTCCGAAGCGATGAAAGTACCCCCCATTGGGCTTAACCCTCGGAGTGATATGGTGGGCTAGACCATTCCGTTTCACTCCGTTGCCCTTTGGTTCGTTCCTTTTCGCGTTTCATATTCTCAGAAGGTCTCTAGTGTACCCTTGACTCCCATTCAAGTCTCTATACTCCCACAACCTTCCCCTTTCTTCCCATGTATTCTACAAATTTACAAGCAAGTACACATACATTACCTTTCTAAAAAAATAACTATCACAATGGCGAAAAGAAAACTGCTCTGTAGAAGCTTGGAGGGGCAGCTTCCAAACATAGCCCATCATCCACCATTTCTCCAACACCACTTGGGAGTTGGTGGCCTCCGGTGATGGGGTTAGTGGCACCAAGACCTTGAAACGGACTTGCCCTGGAGCAGGGTCTTCTTTTTTCATTAATTTCTGCAACATTCGCGGTCTCTTTTCTAATTTCCACTTTGTCGAACACCAACTCTCTTCTTCTAGACCCCATCTCTTGTTCTTAACTGAAACCCAGGTGTCTGAGTGCTCTGACGATAAACCCTACTCTGTTTCCTCCTACTGTCTCTATCCGCAATTTTCAGCCAAAGGCGGATGTTGTGCATATGTGCGCAACGATGCTGTCTGTTCTCGTGTCTCTAATTTGGAGTCTTCTGAAGCTCTACTTTATGGCTAAAACTTTCTAGCAACTCTACAACTAAATTCATTTGTTCTGTCTATTTATCTCCTAATTCTACCGCCTATCTTAACCAAAATAGAACACATTCTTTCTTCTCCTTTCTCCGAAATCATCATTTTAGGTGATTTCAACGTTCACCACCGCCAATGGTTTTCATCTAGCTCTCATGATCCAGTTGGTGAACTTGCCTACCAATTTTCTATCCAGAACAATCTTGAGCAGTTGGTGCATCTTCCTACCCGTATCTCTGATCGTCTTGGTGATGAATCCAACATACTTGATCTTTTTTACTAATTTCTAATTCTTCCCTTTATTCTGAAAAACTGTTTCCTCCATTGGGTTTGTTCGATCATCTTCTTATCTCTGTATCCTGTTCTGTCTCTTCAAGTCTTCCGCAAGAACGGCCCCCGCCTTCTGGCCTTAGGGTCTGACTTGCTGTTGTACTTTTCTAATTTCCCATGGAATTATTACTGTTTCCGTGAGAGAGGTTCAATTCTGTTATGGAAACATAGCCGAGGTGATTCTCTCTGGCATTGGAGGCGTTCATTCTATATTCTTTCCCTTCTACTAAACCTAACAAACCTTGGTTTAACTCTGCTTGTTACCATGCTATCCGCCGCAGGGATACTGACTTCAAGGATTACCGTAGTCTTCAAACTCCAGAAACTCATGCAACTTAAATTTCATCCCCGAATCATGCAAAATCTATTCTTCGTGACACTAAAAACTCATTTCTCCGTAGAAAATGCAATAATCTTTCTGTTTCTTCTTCTTCACACCCTTTCTGGCATTTTGAAAAAAAAGTCAACTCTAACTTTGCTTCTTCCTCTTTTCCAAATTTAGTATCTTCCGACGGTACAATTGCCGTTTTACCTTCCTGTAAGGCTGAAATCTTCGCTCAAACCTTTGCCTCTAATTCAACCTTAGACGATTCCGGAGCTGTTCCTACTCCTTCAACCCCCTCCAACTCATTTATGCCTAAAATTTCTGCTCTCTATTTCTTCTCTGTCTTTCTACTTCAACCTTCCCTTCTTGTTGGAAACGTGCGCTCATTCAGCATGTGCCAAGGAAGGGGGACCCCTCTCAACACTCTAACTATCTTCTTATTTCTTTAACCTCTGTTCTTTCTGAAGTTTTCGAATCTATCTTTAACAGGAAGATTTGGAAACATCTCAATTCTTCTAATCTTATCTCTGATCGCCAGTATGGCTTTCGTAAGAAACGCTTTACTGGTGATCTCCTTTCCCTTCTCTCTGACTCTTGGTCTTCCCCTCTTCGGCATTTCGGTAAATCTTTTGCTGTGGCGATAGACATTTCGAAAGCTTTCGATAGAGTCTGGCTAAAAGCTTTGATCTCTAAGCTTCTCTCTTTTGGTATCTATCCTTCCCTCTGATTTCCTTTCTGGTCGTTCTATAGCAGCTGTTGTAGACAGTCACCGTTCATCCTTTAAATCTATTACTAATGGTGTTCCTGAAAGTTCTGTTCTATTCCCAACACTTTTTCTGTTTTTCATTAATGACCTATCTGTTACTTCATCTCCTATCCACTCCTATACCGATGACTCTACCCTGCATTAATCCTTTCAATTTTAAAGCCACCCCTCTCAACAGGAATTAATAGATGCAAGGAAGGTAGCCTTGGAGCAGCTGACCTCTGATCTTTCACGTATTTCAAATTGGGGCAGAGAAAACACGGTCGTTTTCAATGCCTCAAAAACTCAATTTTTCCATCTTTCTACTCAACACAATCTTCCACACAACTATGATATTGTCTTTGAAAACACACAACTCAAGCCTTCATCTCTCCTTAATATTCTCGGTGTTTCTTTTTGTCTTGATCTTTCTTGGAAAGATCACATTATTCCTCTCTCTAAATAAGCTTCTAAGAGGTTAGGTGTTCTGAGGCTACTTTAGAATTTATTCACTCCACCCCAGTTGCTTTCTCTGTATAGGGGTGCTGTTCGCCCTTGTATGGAATATGCGTTACACATTTGGGTGGTTCCACTCATGCAGCTCTCCTTGAGAAGGTGGAGTCTAGGGCTTTTCGATTATCAACTCTTCTGTTTTCACTAATTCTCTCCAGTCTATTTCTGCCCATCGCTTTGTTGCGCCACTCTCTTTATACTTTCGCGATTACAATGAACACTGCTCTTCTGAACTCTCCTGTCGAATACCTCCTCCATTGAGAAGGGCTCGCAACACGATTTTCTACACACTCTCATCCTTTCTGAATCCAACTCATCGACCTCAGACAACCGCTATGCTCAATCTTACATGTACTCTACTGGTAAAGTCTGGAACACACTCCCTTCATCTATTTTTCCAACTTCCTATGACTTACACACCTTTAAACGCCAAGTATTGGTACATGTCAGCCTTTTAAATTGACCCGATTTCTGGATTGTTCCCTAACTTTGGTATTAACCTGGCAGGCCTCTGTCCTTTGCCCACCAAAGATAGTATATATATATATATATATATATATATATATATATATATATATATATATATATATATATATATATATATATATATATATATATATATATATATATATATATATATATATATATATTATAGTTGTACCCTAGGTTAGCTAATGCAATTGAAAGATTACTCTTTATTTAAAAACTCACTAAAACAACAAGTAATACAGTATTAATTACATAATGTTAAAAAACTACTTACTGCATTACTTGTTGTTTTAGTGTGTTTTTAAATAAAGTGTAATCTTTCAATTGCATTGGCTAACCTAAGGTACAACAAACAAATAATAGATATAAAGTGAGTGACTAAAATATATATAATATATATATATATATATATATATATATATATATATATATATATATATATATATATATATATATATATATATATATATATATATATATATATATATATATATATATATATATATATATATATATATATATATATCAACTTGTCAAAATAACCGATTAGTTTAATTTTCATTAAATTTACAGATCTACAGGAAAAGTTTATAAATTATAATAAATCGAAAAGAATAAAAACTTAATAAAAAGTCGAGAAATGTCAATTAGAAAGTTATGAAATAGCAAAATTATAATTTTGAAACAAAAATAAATTTGCGATTTTTCAAAGCAATTAGAAATCTGCGCCGGTTATATATATATATATATATATATATATATATATATATATATATAATATATATATATATATATATATATATATATATATATATATATATATATATATATATATATATATATATATATATATATATATATATATATATATATATATATATATATTTTTTTTTTTTTTTTTTTTTTTTTTTTTTTTTTTTTTTTTTTTTACAAAACGCCGCCACTCACGGGCAGAGCCCTTTTCAAGGAGGGGGCACATACACAAGGACAAACTCACACAAACACACACACCTAACGCACAGCCCTCAGGTGGGCGCAGACGGAAGACTTGAAGAGTGAAAGATTAAATACAGTTGGAAAAATAGAAGATGGTAGAGAATTCCACAGAATAGAGGTGGCTGGAAAGAAGGAGGTACCACAACGGGCTAGCCTGGGATTCCCTACGTCCACACAAAATTGGTGCGAAAGCAGGGCACCCCTCGTGCAACGAGGACGACGCAACGGTGGAGGAATGCGAGAGACCAATTCCCTCGAGCACCTGCCATTGTAGTACCTGTAGAAAAGAGATAGCGCGCCAACGTCACGTCGCAGGGACAGAGGGTCAAGAGAGTTTGAAAGTAGGGGACAGTTTATTAATCTCATAGCTTTTGACTCAACCCTATCCAGAAGAGAGGAGGAGCCAGAGCCCCCCAAATGTGAGAACAGTACTCCATACAAGGGCGAATAAGACCCTTATATATCAGGAGTAACTGCTCAGAAGAAAAAAACTCTCGCAACCTGAACAGAACTCCCAGCTTCTTAGAGGCAGCTTTAGCAACCATTGTGATATGTGGTTTCCAAGACAGTTTGTTGTTTATGTTTAGACCAAGAATGTTAATGTTATTTACAGGTGAGACGGGAGAGCCATCGAAGAGGATAGGAAAGTTAGGAGGTGTTTTTGAGAGGGAGATGTAAAGAAGTTGAGTTTTTAAAGAGTTGAATTTTACAAGGTTGCTGTGTCCCCACCGGGAAATTCCATCCAGATCGGCAAGAATAGAATCGGAAAGTTGAAGACGAGAAGCAAGTCTAGAAGCAAAAGAGGGAGCAGATTTGAAATGAGTAGAAGAATGTAGAGTTGAATCATCAGCATAAGAGTGAACAGAGTTAGAAGTGCAGTTGGAGAAGATCGTTAATGAAAAGTAAGAATAAGGTTGGAGATAAAACAGAACCCTGAGGAACACCACAGTTGACAGAAAAGGAGGAAGAGGTCGCTCCATCTACAACTGCCGAAATGGAACGATCTGAGAGAAAACTAGACAAGAGTAAGCAAAGAGAAGGAGGAAACCCAAAGGAAGGGAGCTTAGAGAGTAGTGACGCATGCCATACCCGGTCGAAAGCTTTGGATATGTCAAGCGCCACCACACAAGACTCCCCGAAGTCCCTAAGGGCAGAAGACCATAGATCAGTAAGATAGGAAAGTATGTCACCAGTTGACCTCGATCGACGAAAGCCATACTGGTGATCAGAGAGAAGAGAATGAGACTCCAAATGATCCAGGAAATGAGAGTTGAGGAGAGTTTCAAAAATTTTAGATAGAACACAAGTGAGAGCTATAGGTCGATAGTTAGAAGGGTCAGAACGGCTACCTTTTTTCGGGATCGGCTGAACCAAGCGCACGCTTCCAGCATAGAGGAAAAGTATTAGTATTAAGGCATAGAGAGTAGAGCTGAACGAGGACAGGGGCCAACTCGGAAGCACACTCCCTCAGAACACGAGGGGGAATGCCATCCGGGCCACTGGCCTTCCTGACGTTCATAGATTTCAGGATCCCATGCACCCGATCATGAGTAATTATAGGTAGAGGCATGGGACACCTGAGAGGAGAGGAGAAGGAGTAGGAGGAGGGATGCCAGAATCGAGCAGGGTGGAATTAGATGAAAAAAGGAGGCCGAAGAGATTAGCCTTTTCAGAAGGAGTATTAGCTACAGAACCATCAGAGCGAATAAGAGGAGGAAAGGCAGATTTACAGAAGTTGTTAGAGATATTTTTGACAAGAGGAGAGCCATGGAGGTCAGCGCACTTCCTTTTTATGAAAGTACGCTTAGTCCGTCGAAGAACATCCCTGCATCGATTCCGGGCTGAATGAAAATTAGCAAGAGTGATAGGAGAAGGAGAGTTTTTCCATTCACGATAAGCATTGTCTCTCTCCCGGAGGGCAAGAGAACAATTGCCATCGAACCATGGATTTTGAGGAGAAAAAGATTTAGTTGAAGATGGAATGAATCTGCCCATCCCTTCAAGGATTACTGCCCCTACCTTTTCAGCAGAGACAGAAGCGTCCCCCGAGACAAAGCAAGATTCATTCCAATGATAGTTAGCAAAGAAGCGGCGCATTGCCCCCCAATTAGCCCGATTAAAGTGCCAGAAAGTACGTTTAGGGCATGGTGGAGCTGTTGGAGAGAAAGCATTATAACTAAGAGCTATAAGATTATGGTCAGAGTTACCAATAGGAGGGAAAATGGTGTATTTATAACTAGAAGGAGTAGTGGTGAAGCATAAATCAAGTGTATTCAAGAATTGGTTAGGACGATCTGGAATGTGTGTGGGTTCCCTAATCAACTGCTCCAGATCGTTAAGAATGCTGAATGAATTGGCCTCCCTCCCACTTGTATCAGTATGAGAGGAACCCAACCACTCAGTGTGGTGTACGTTGAAATCCCCTAAATAGAGGACCTCAGCATTTGGATGAGAAGAAGTGACAGTCTCGTGAGTAGTAGTAAGATATTGAAAAAAACTGGAAAATCTGTTCCATTAGGGGAGCAGTAGCAGAAGCACAAGATAATTGTAGTAGTAGGAAGACAGATTTTAAGCCATAAAACATCGAAATTAGGAGATTCTAGATTTACGAGACGTGTCACAGGAGTGTTAATGTTAATATAGGCACAGACTCCACCATTTAGACGGAAATTGTGAAAAAAGTTGTAGTTAGAGACATTAAGATTGCTAGAGAAAGAATCCCTGTCCAGCTGGGTCTCAGACAGAAGTAAAAGGTTAGGAAGAGAGGTAGTGAGGTAGTGTTCAACAGACGCGAAATTAGATCGAAGGCCACGAACGTTAGCAAAGGTAATAGAAAGCCCCCGTCTACGCCCAGCCCCACGAACACTCAAATTAGGCATTTATATATATATATATATATATATATATATATATATATATATATATATATATATATATATATATATATATATATATATATATATATATATATATATATATATATATCTGAGGCGTGCATTCAGGGTATGCTAGATAACAGCTGCATACCCTAATGCAATTGTAGGCTTGTAGGCACCTGAGTCAACAGATAATATCATTTTTTAAACTGAATTTATATTCCGAGTTTTCTATGCAAAAATGAGATTTATAAAAGAGCTTGATGTAAGCGGCCAGATCTAGGTTCGTAAAAGTGACTCAATTTTATTCACTCGTGCATACGCGAAATTGTTTAACTTTTTTCTGATGTCCGCTAAATAAAGAGAAGAAATAAGCGGTAAACTTACCGCTTTCTCTTCAGTTATGACTTATATGTTTGATGTGAACAAATGTTATTTTGTTCATATATATATATATATATATATATATATATATATATATATATATATATATATATATATATATATATATATATATATATATATATATATATATATATATATATATATATATATATATATATTTTATAAATTGCTGTCTACCGTGGTTTAGACGTTAGGGTGATTGACTCACATGCTTGAGGGCGCCGGTTCGATCCCACTTGAGGATTCTAGGTATATACCATAGTATAAGTATTACTTAGTAGGATTAATAAATGTTATAATTTTCTGATTGACAGTGATGCACTTTTTGTGTATGCCTATTTTTTTTTTTTTTTAATAAACACCCTCATGAAGCAAATTGTATTTCTTTTAATCATTTAAAATCTAATTAAATCTTTTTTGTAGAAATAACATGTAAAATAATGCTTATTATTGAAAAAAAATATTAATTATTTTTTTACGTCATTAGGTAGCCCGACTCCAATAACAGATAGTTTTTGTTTTCATGACCAATCACAAAGCAGGTTTCTTTGCCATTTTTAAATAAATAAAAACGGCAACGACAGTGTTGCCAAATTTAATAACTTTCTACCAGATTATAAGTTCCGAATTTCCCATTTTCGATATATATACCGTATATATATATATATATATATATATATATATATATATATATATATATATATATATATATATATATATATATATATATATATATATATATTTAAAATAGTAATAATTAATAAGAGGCAATAGGTTTTATGACGTCACCTATACGTCATATGTATCAGTCATGAAAATGATACTTTTGGCATCAAAGTAGGCGGAGCTAAAGCTACAACATTTTTCAAGGTCATGAAACTCTGCAAACAAATTTCCCATATCTTTGCCTTACTAAGTAATACTTATACTATGTATATACTATCTAGAAAAGTTCCTCTCCTCGAATATGGCAATGCCAGTGAGATGTTAATTTTGATTTAATGCGAAAAAATAAATTATAAAATATAATAATTATATATATTATATATATATATATATATATATATATATATATATATATATATATATATATATATATATATATATATATATATATATATATATATATATATATACAATACACCATATCCCGCATGATGCAGGATGGAGTCAATTGCAGAAATTTGAAATTCCTGCAATCGTACATGGGAATAAAATCTGGTTGCAAAGGGTTCCCAGTCCTTAGAACTATGCAAAGAACTAATCTTCATCAGACTCGACTGCGACGAAATCATCATTCATTATTGACCGGAGGTTACTTCTAACTTAATTCTTTTTTTCTCTTTTAATATTTAATTTTCCATTTTGCCGTAAGTACTTTGCATCGATAGATGTGTTGCTTCACAGAATTTTTTTTGTATAGAATTTCTGTTAATTTACTATTAAAAAATACTGAAATATAACGAAATATTAATTTTTTCTTTTTAATATATATATATATATATATATATATATATATATATATATATATATATATATATATATATATATATATATATATATATATATATATATATATATATATATATATATATATATATATGAGATAGCTTCTTTCGTAGTGAACTTTAATCTAATTAGAAAGGTTAAAGCAAATACTAAGTGTTTTCATATACTCATTTAATACGATTTGAACGCTTCTAACCTTATCTCGGTCCGTCTTCAGCATAAATTTAATTTTACAAATTTCTTTTTTAAAATACAATCAAAATATAAATTCTTTAACTATATAAGATATATAAAGTAATAATAATAATTAAAAATTAAATAATTAAAATAAGGTAATAATATTGATATTAAAATAACATAAATAAAAACCCAAGTCTAAAATCAAAATTTAGCAACACTAAGAAATAATATAATGGCTGGACTCTTTTGGTAAAAAAAGACTTCATCATTGAGTGAAAAGAACAATCAAAGAAATTTAATCATATGAAGATGGGCATTGAATTTTTATATATAAAGGCTCCAATATCCTACGATCAAGAAGGGAAAACGAATGCTGAAGGATAGAGAAATTAGAAGAAAAAATGGGCGGTTATCTACATGGTGTCTAATGTCAGAGTGTTCAGGATAGCAAAGAGGAAGGTCAGTTCTAAAGGAAACTCCTCTATGCTTATCAATTCTCACTTGTAATTATATACCAGTTTGGCCTACATATGCCATATTACAGCTGGCACACTTAAATAAATAAATTAATGAAGATCTGAGAAGCATTGTTAGAGATTCTTTGTGTCTGAAGAAAGTATGAATTGAGAGGGAGTTATAATTTATAAGAATGATATAGCATTGGGGGATGTAGCTTCAAGTATAGTAAGAATATTTATAATAAGTTGAGA
>SEYY01020244.1:70000-72500 GCA_009176605.1 Armadillidium nasatum
AAGTTCGGTACAGATAGTAGAGATGATCGAGGATCGGTCAAGTAACTTTTTACCATTTCTTTTAAAAGAAGGGTAGAAATGTTGTCCTTGATGCCTGCTTTTCTAATGTTCATAAATATCAGGATACCCATGCAGGCAATCTCAGAAGAAGACTTTCGACACTCAAGTAGAGAAGGAAGTGAATGATTACCAGAAACTTCCGATATTGAATTTGGTAAAGAGAGGCCGAAGAAATTAGTCTTTTTTAGTAGGGGTTTATATAAAGATCTCTCAGAGAAAATAAATAGACCAAAGGTTAATTTTCAAAACGTTTTTAGAGATTTTTTGACGAGAGACCAAGTTTTTGTCATTAGAAGAAGTGGTAAAGAAAATGGACTTTTGTTTAGTACGTTTATGTGTCGAAAAATGTCCCTGCAACTGCCTCAATTAGAATTTAAATTAAAAAGTTATATATATATATATATATATATATATATATATATATATATATATATATATATATATATATATATATATATATATATATATATATATATATATCAGGGTAGAAAAAATACCATGGTTTAAAAAAAAAAAAAAAAAACCAAAGGTTTTTTTTTTTTTTAAAAAAAACAATAAAAAAAAAATTTTTTGGTTATTTTGTTTTTTTGTTTTTTTAATACAATAATGAATCAATATATATATATATTGACTAATAAATAATAAAAAATGCAATATATTTTTTTATATAGAACAGTAAATAAAAAAATGATTGAAATGAAGCAAAAAATTATTTGAACTTTTAAAAAATAATATAAATTAGTAGACTTATGAAACTGTATATATATATATATATATATATATATATATATATATATATATATATATATATATATATATATATATATATATATATATATATTATATATTATTTTTTTATACTCAGCCCCATATTCCGCATAATGCAGGGTGGTATCGGCTGCAGAAAGTATTCCTATTCCTGCAACCGTGCGTGGGAAGGGAGAAATACTGGTTAAGAGGGTTCCCAGCCTCTAGAACCATAAGAATGATGTTTTTACTGTTTATACATATACACACAATGTTTATGATATATATATATATATATATATATATATATATATATATATATATATATATATATATATATATATATATATATATATATATATATATATATATTACAATCTACAACCTCTCCCAGGAAGGGTTTTCACCCTGTCAGTGGAACCAGCATCTTCCACCATCTGCTTGTAGAATTTCTCCCAGAGCCCTCTGAAAGATCATGTTTTTCGGCTCGTTGGTCTCCATACCGGTCCATGAGTCTTATCCAGACTCTCAGGTAGGGTTTTTACCCTTTCAGTAGGACCAGCATAGTTTTCAAACTAACCTCTAAACACTCTCTCCCAGGGGTCTTCAAAAGATTGTGGTTCTCTGAGCTATGGTTTCCAATGCTGGTTCTGAAGGAGCTACAAGCTGTTGACAGAGTAATCACAAGGCCGAATGGCTAGTCCTGTCGTCCTTGCATTTATTTCTCTTCACATGATCCGATCCTGTCGTCGATTTTTAAACTCTTGTTTTTAAATTTTAAATTCTTAATGATAAGGTTTAATTTTTCATTAAAAGCCGAAAGTCCATTATCTTGAAAGATTTGTTGCTCCTCTATAGATTTTGAGATATAATTTTATCGAACCTTTTTTTTTTATTTTTTTCTTTTTAATAAATGCAAAAATATTTTCTAAAATTCTAATTTTAAAATAAATTTTAGCTATTAGTTTTTAAAAGTTTTGTTCAGTACTGTCTTCGTGCATAAACATTCTCTCTTCTTTTCTCTCTTCAAACTTCTTTCTGATTCTTCTCGCTTTTCTATTCCCATCTACTTTTAGGCACATGTACTCTCGACGACGGCCGAATCATATATATATATATATATATATATATATATATATATATATATATATATATATATATATATATATATATATATATATATATATATATATATATATATATATATATCGTATTTATATAGCTTGTATATAAATTTATTGATAAAAAATAAAAAATTTGGTTTAAACCAAAAAACCCATGGTTTTTTTCAGTTGTTTAAACAAAAAAAAAAAAAAAAAAAAAAAAAAAAAAAAAAAAAAAAAAAAAAAAAAAAAAATATATATATATATATATATATATATAATATATATATATATATATATATATATATATATATATATATATATATATATATATATATATATATATATGTCATCACATGAATTCCTAAAATTTAGAAGCAAGAGAAGAAACAGAAAGGAAAGATTGGGATAAGTAAGAAATTTGAAAATGAAAATGAAAAAAATTTTAAAATGTAAGTAAATGAATTAGCTTTTTGAGTCCTTTCTATAGTTGTCATTATTCATATACTACTATTATTATTGTTATTATTATTATTATTTTGTATTACCGTTTTCTAGATAATAATAATAATTGTATAATTTAAACTGCT
>SEYY01020244.1:75000-85000 GCA_009176605.1 Armadillidium nasatum
TATATATATATATATATATATATATATATATATCAGTGATGGGCAATTCCGGCAACTTTCGGATTCGAGTCCGAATCCGAATCCGCGTGTGTTGGAAATGTTCAAATTCGAATCCAAATCAATATCTGGTATTTTTGAAATCCTTGAATCCGAATCAGTGAAAAAAGTCTCAAATCCGAATCCGGATTCAAATTGTTATTAATGATATTTTATACAAAAAAAAATTTCCATTTTTTTCCTTTTTGGAATAAAATATTTAATCTTAAAGGCACTACCATTAAATTTGGGAATGTTCATTATTTGGCGAGATACGTATTTTTGCATTCTTGTAAAATTTCTGTAGTGCCAAAATTTTGACACTAGTGGCACTCTTTATTTTTTATTCAACTTTTTGTTTGGCCAATCAAGCCCAAATTTTCAGAGACACTGAAGGAAGAACATATTTAAAATATTATCAGACTCTTTTTTTGGAATTAATTTTCTTAAAAAAAAGATAGTCAAAATAGTTTCAAGAAAATTTTTTTTTTTAAATTTCATTTTTCAAAATTTTTTCCCTATTACTTTGCTCGTCCTTTTTTTCTAGAAATAAATATCAAAAACTTGTTTGAAGATAAATTGAAGACAAGGTCTTTATAGAGTTAATAAAAGAAATTGGCCAGCATCATACAAGTAACAAAAAAGCTATGACAAAAAGAAGAAGGGGATGTAGAGAAATTTTGGATTTTTCACAACCCATCATTTTTTTCGACGCTACGGTCTTGTCACTTGACCGATCTGATCCAAACTTTCAAGAACATTGCATAAGGACTATATCTAAAAAATTATTTGAGAAATTTTGATACGTATTGCAACAAAAACATTATAGCCCAAATAATTTGTAAAAGATTAAAAAAAAAAAAAAAATTTCATTCCGAATTTTTTTTTGAGTCAGATCCTTTTTTCTACGGATACATATTAACAAACATGAACACTATTTGTTAAGAGAAGTTGTTCCTTCAGTGCTCCTAAAAATTTGGGCTAGATTGGTCAAAAAATAAAAACTATCAAAAAAAACGGATGGTCTGTGTTCTCGGAAATTATTGATACTACTAAAATTTTACAAGAATGCAAAAATGTGTAAGTCGCCCAATTTTGAACTGCCCAAAGTTGTATATTGGAACCTTTAAAACTAAATTTTCATTCCAAAAAAATAGGTCGAACCTTTTTTTACTCTTTTCGTATTTTTGGGATGAAAATTCGTATCAGGATTTTTTCAAGCAGTCATCGAAAAGAATTTTTGGGCAAAACCATATATGGATCTTAAATATAAAAACAGAGTTATATATATATATATATATATATATATATATATATATATATATATATATATATATATATATATATATATATATATATATATATATATATATATATATATATATATATATATATATATTAATAATTTTAATTTTTTTTTTATAGTTATTTTTATTTTTTTTTTTGTTTTTTTTGAACTGTTTGCTATTAATTCTGACGAACATAAAATAGAAAGGAAACAAGAATACGAGTTTACAATAATCTTATTAACAGTTATAGGGATTACACAATTTTTAAGTAGGTATTTGAAATTGTATTTTTCAATCCTGTAGAAATAAACAGACTCGGATTCGTCTTATAATCCGAATCCGTGTGTATTTGAATTCTCGAATACAGATTCGAAATTTCGAATTCGGATTCGAATTTGACCATATATATATATATATATATATATATATATATATATATATATATATATATATATATATATATATATATATATATATATATATATATATTTTCCCTTTGAAAATTTAACGCATCACATGGAATTTAGAATTAAGTAGCCAATTATGAGGTTATATTATATTTTTACTGGTCAAAACGGTACAGCACAGGTAGCTTTAAACAGCAAAATAACCAACAACTTAATAACTAATATGCGACAAACCATGAGTGAATACCACTCAAAACTGCAGTACAGTTTGAGTGCATATCAAACTCTAAAGGATTCAGTAGTCATTTAAGTGTGTGGAAATTTGGTCTTGAGCAGCGTTTCTTAATTTTTTAGACCTCACGACCCTCTAAAGTTCCTAAACATGAAGATATTAAACTCACTACCCCATAATTACCTCTTACGCCTACCTGGCAGAAGTCAAATTAAAAAGTGAAGATTGAAATATTTATCATTTGTCTGATTAATAAATTTTATAAATACAAGAACGTAGATTGAGAGTTATCTTTGGCTGATTTGTAAATTTAAAATATTCATCACAATTATTTTATGAAAACAAAATAGATTTAGTTCAAGTTTTTTAACATTCATTCGAAAACTATTTAATCTTTGCTTACATTTAATATCGTGAATACAGTGTTTTATATTTTAGGCCAACTGTGACAACTGCATATGTCATCACGACCCCCAGGTTGAGAAATGCTGGTCTAGAGATCCTGAAGAAATGCGAAGACACCTAACAAGTGGAGAGGAATTTGCGATCACTCGAAACAGATTTCTCCCAGGACAAGTGCTTCAGAAATTGAGAGGGTCACCTAATCAACAGTGTATCGGAAACTGTTAGCAACCGTACAGGATCAGGTCAGGATCGCCTGAGGGCCACTTCGAAGAGAGATGACCGATTCCTTTATCTGGCAGCTCTCTCAGATCGGTTCCAGAGAGCTGTTTGCCACGAAACTTTCTCTGTAAAGTCAAGCATGAGCCCATTTCAGACCGTACAGTTAGAAGTAGCCTGCATGAGGCTGGCAAGACTGCTAGACAGCCTGCCACTGGTCCTCTTCTCAAAAGGGTACGTTTGTTTTGCCAGAATGCACTTGCCTATTGGAATTGGACAATAGAGTAATGCACTCTTCACTGGTGAATTGCGATTCACATTCAATGTACCAGATTTACGTCAGAGAGTATGGAGATTTCCAAGAGAGTGCTTTAACTCTTACAACTTTTCACTTAGGGACCCTTTCGGAGGCGACTCTGTGATCGAGTAGGCTGGTATAAGTTTGGGAGCCAGCACGGAGTTGCAAATACTGGACAGGTGAAATTCAAATGGCAGGCAGGTAGGTGGGCGACATCCTTCCGAAACATTTAGTGCCTTTCATTAGCGACACACTGTTCTTACTCCATGACACTGCCAGACCGCACACTGGAGCGGTTATTCACGTGCCTCTCGAAGAGGTGAGAATCTAACTTCTGTTCCTACCTGCACAAAGTCCACACTTAAACCTCATAAAACATGTTTCGGATATGTTGAAGAGGATGATTAGAGACTGGGCACATGCTCTCTGAACCAGCGGGTGCATTGACGTCATGACCGGAAACGAATAGAGGACGTACGGAAGCAAAAGAAGGAGTTTCCAATAATTAATTAGAGGTTTTGTACTTTATGTTTTTTCTTGCAGTTAATTTTACATGTTCGTGATTTTCTTTTTTATTGTTTTTTTCCTCCCAAATTTTCATAACGCATACGAGACAGATGCTGTATTCCTCTTTAGAAAAATTTTCTACAATATATAACAGAAAATTACATACAATATAACAATGTTGTGGTGTCATTTTGCCATAAATGAAAGTGATGTGCTAATTTTGTCCAGTAATATATATATATATATATATATATATATATATATATATATATATATATATATATATATATATATATATATATATATATATATATACTATATATATTCTGATAATAATCAGAAATCTAAAGAAAATAAAAAATAACTTTGAACCTCCAAACAAAATCACCCCAAACAACACTAAAACCACAGTAAGAACTTTAAAAATCCCATCGCCAACAGGCCCTGACAATATATTCAACTTACACTTAAAACAATTCAATTACATTCCACACTTCTGGAAGAAAGCAATATTCATTCCAAAGCTCAAACCTGAAAAAGAACCCACAAACCCCTCTTCTTACTGTCATATCTCACTTCTCTCCACACTCTGTAAACTTTTAGAAAAATTGATTCTTAATATTTTCCAACCATATCTTCCCATTCAAAATTTTCAACACGATATAAAAAGCATCATTTAACTACCACTGCACTCATAGGCACATTTCAAACTATAATAAACGGACAAAACCAACAGCCCAAAAATTTTTCACACAAAAGTCAACGTTTAATATTATCCAACCATATCTTCCCATTCAAAATTTCAACACGATATAAAAGCATCATTTCAACTACCACTGCACTCATAGGCACATTTCAAACTATAATAAACGGACAAAACCAACAGCCCACACACAAATCAATAGTCATAGCCTATACCTAAAAAAAACTTTTTCAAAAGTTCCCAAACACATCCTCGTAAACATATTTATTCAGTCAAATTTCCCAACCAACAGAAAAAAATATGGAAATCAAACTTCCTATCCAGTAGAACAGTACTAGTTCAACACAATAACCTAAAATCAAGGACAATCAATATAAAAAACGGGGTACTTCAAAGAGCCATACTGCCCCCAACACTATTCAATCTCTTTAAATCAGACTTTCCATTTCCTCAATCCTCCACCACACACATAACAATGTATGCAGACGACATCACCATCACAACTACTCATTAAAATTTAACAATAGCTACAAACATTACTCAAGAATACATGAACCTCATACAGGAGTGACTGACCTCCAATAGGATGTCCACCTCCCCCATCAAATCAACTACTACCCTCATCACTACAGACTACCAACTATCATCCACACACCCTCAAGTCACGCTAAATAACACACCCATCCCTTTAAACAAACATCCGAAAATACTAGGAATTATCTATCCACCTCACATTCTCCAGACACATTTAAAACTTATCAGCATCCGCAAACAGGAAATTAAACGTATTAAAAATTATTACCAACACTAATATACACAATAGCCAACAAATAGCCATCACAACATACAAGCAGTTCATACGTCAAATTGTTGACCACACTTCCTCAACATGTCACCCTCTTCTTTCCAATCAAAACGTGAACAATTTACAAATAATACAAAACAAAGCAATTATAATTATAACTGGATGGGCCTCAACAACCCCACAACAACACCTACACGATGAAACGAAAATGCTCCCAATTACAACTAATTTAGAAATATTAAAAACATAATTTTACTCCAAAACACTGCATCTTGATCACCCTTGCCACACAATTCTTACAAACCCTACACAACACAAACTAAAACAACCACTATCCTCCCCTGCACTCCTCTAAAGACTCATTTTGAATAACATCCATCCTCCAATGAACAGCATTTCCTACGTGAAACACATCCACACCAGCCTAACAGAAAAATACCTAAGACAGTGCAAACACAATACTATTCTCAACGTACCTCCCCCAGACATAACAAAGGAAGTTGACACCCTCCCCGTACTAGCCCAAACATCCCAAGCTAGACTCATATGCGGTCATCAACCAAATTTCCAACACTACAAATACATATTTCATTTAAATCCAACTACCTCCCATTCCTGCCCAAAATGCTACACAGCTCCAGAGACAGTGTCACATCTCCCGTTGACTTGTCCTTCCAGTCAGCAACCTAGAACGGCTTGGAACATCTCGGCCCTGCGCAACCTGTGGTGTAGGCCGGTTGCGGTGGCGGTTTTTCTGAGGGAAGTGTGGCCGCGCCTTTAGGGTGGCCAGGGGGTGATGAAAGTAAAGCGTATATATATATATATATATATATATATATATATATATATATATATATATATATATATATATATATATATATATATATATATATATATATATATATATATATATATATATAATATATATATATATATATATATATATATGAATTATAGAATTTTGCAAAGGGGAAATATAGAGCTCCTTGGGGTATTTTCTGGAATTCTCTTATCATCTATTCACCGTTGTAATCTTTGCATTTTCTTAATAAATAAAAGTTGAAGGTATTACAAATGAAATACATGTTTAATTATCTGTGCTGTGAGAAAGTCAAATTTATTTATTAAGAAAATGCAAAGATTACAACGGTGAATAGATGATAAGAGAATTCCAGAAAATACCCCAAGGAGCTCTATATTTCCCCTTTGCAAAATTCTATAATTTCAATTAGTATTCCATTATTATATATATATATATATATATATATATATATATATATATATATATATATATATATATATATATATATAACTGATTATATATATATATATGCTTTACTTTCATCACCCCCTGGCCACCCTAAAGGCGCGGCCACACTTCCCTCAGAAAAACCGCCACCGCAACCGGCCTACACCACAGGTTGCGCAGGGCCGAGATGTTCCAAGCCGTTCTAGGTTGCTGACTGGAAGGACAAGTCAACGGGAGATGTGACACTGTCTCTGGAGCTGTGTAGCATTTTGGGCAGGAATGGGAGGTAGTTCGATTTAAATGAAATATATATATTTGTAGTGTTGGAAATTTGGTTGATGACCGCATATGAGTCTAGCTTGGGATGTTTGGGCTAGTACGGGGAGGGTGTCAACTTCCTTTGTTATGTCTGGGGGAGGTACGTTGAGAATAGTATTGTGTTTGCACTGTCTTAGGTATTTTTCTGTTAGGCTGGTGTGGATGTGTTTCACGTAGGAAATGCTGTTCATTGGAGGATGGATGTTATTCAAAATGAGTCTTTAGAGGAGTGCAGGGGAGGATAGTGGTTGTTTTAGTTTGTGTCGTGTAGGGTTTGTAAGAATTGTGTGGCAAGGGTGATCAAGATGCAGTGTTTTGGAGTAAAATTATGTTTTTAATATTTCTAAATTAGTTGTAATTGGGAGCATTTTCGTTTCATCGTGTAGGTGTTGTTGTGGGGTTGTTGAGGCCCATCCAGTTATAATTATAATTGCTTTGTTTTGTATTATTTGTAAATTGTTCACGTTTTGATTGGAAAGAAGAGGGTGACATGTTGAGGAAGTGTGGTCAACAATTTGACGTATGAACTGCTTGTATGTTGTGATGGCTATTTGTTGGCTATTGTGTATATTAGTGTTGGTAATAGTTTTTAATACGTTTAATTTCCTGTTTGCGGATGCTGATAAGTTTTAAATGTGTCTGGAGAATGTGAGGTGGATAGATAATTCCTAGTATTTTCGGATGTTTGTTTAAAGGGATGGGTGTGTTATTTAGCGTGAGCGTGACTTGAGGGTGTGTGGATGATAGTTGGTGGTCTGTAGTGATGAGGGTAGTAGTTGATTTGATGGGGGAGGTGGACATCCTATTGGAGGTCAGTCACTCCTGTATGAGGTTCATGTATTCTTGAGTAATGTTTGTAGCTATTGTTAAATTTTAATGAGTAGTTGTGATGGTGATGTCGTCTGCATACATTGTTATGTGTGTGGTGGAGGATTGAGGAAATGGAAAGTCTGATTTAAAGAGATTGAATAGTGTTGGGGGCAGTATGGCTCTTTGAAGTACCCCGTTTTTTATATTGATTGTCCTTGATTTTAGGTTATTGTGTTGAACTAGTACTGTTCTACTGGATAGGAAGTTTGATTTCCATTTTTTTCTGTTGGTTGGGAAATTTGACTGAATAAATATGTTTACGAGGATGTGTTTGGGAACTTTTGAAAAAGTTTTTTTTAGGTATAGGCTATGACTATTGATTTGTGTGTGGGCTGTTGGTTTTGTCCGTTTATTATAGTTTGAAATGTGCCTATGAGTGCAGTGGTAGTTAAATGATGCTTTTTATATCGTGTTGAAAATTTTGAATGGGAAGATATGGTTGGATAATATTAAAGAATCGTAGAGCCGGCTCTTCTCACCTTTAAAAAAAAGATTTTCTATCAGTTCTCTGAAAATTTCAATATAGATAGCTTTTTCCCGACGAAAAAACTCCCCCTAACGTTTGCGAGAGTTAAGTTTAGAATTATTCGTGAAAAAATCTACGGTAGGCCACATAAAAAATTTTTTGTCTGAATTTATGTTATGTCTAAATCTATTAGCTACAAAATTTTCTAATAGACTTTCTGTCAGAAGTATAGAAAATTGTGATTGCCAATACTGACCAACTATCGAAGTCAAAAATTGTTAAAAAAAAAAAAAATTCAACTTTCTTTTTTTTTTTTTTTTTTTTTTTATTTTATGTAGTTTTATAGATAAATGATTGGGCTACAAATCCTTTCTATATATTATTCGATCTAAATTTTTTCCGAGATATAGCTCTTCAAAAAGGTCCATTTTTTGTGCCAATTTTCAAAAATTTAGAAGTTTGGAGACTATACCTTTCTTCAAGCAATATTATTTTAATGTTCTAAACAAAAGTTATAGACCTACCCCTTCTAAATAATATTAAAAATAAAAAAAAATTGTTTGAGGCATATTTTTAATATTTTTTCTGAAAGATATGATTTTTTCAAAAAAAATTTGAGTGATACAACTTTTTTATAGACGTGATATCAAAAATCTTTATACAGCATCATATATTGAGGCTAAGATTTTAGTTAATTTTCAGCTCATGCGACAGTGTTTGACCCGCTATTCTAATTTTTTTTAACTTTTGCCCCAAATAACTTCTAAACGGTTAATACTCGTAAAAACGTTAGAATGGAGTATTTTCGTCGGGAAAAAGCTATATATACTGAAAATTTCAGCCAATCGGCAAAAAATAAAAAAAATTCAAAAACGGGCTCAGCCCCATTTGGCAGTCAACGTGTAAAATCAATTTTTCTAAAAGTTTACAGAGTGTGGAGAGAAGTGAGATATGACAGTAAGAAGAGGGTGTAGGTTCTTTTCCAGGTTTGAGCTCTGGAATGAATGAATATTGCTTTCTTCCAGAAGTGTGGAATGTAATTGAATTGTTTTAAGTGTAAGTTGAATATATTGTCAGGGCCTGTTGGCGATGGGATTTTTAAAGTTCTTATTGTGGTTTTAGTGTTGTTTGGGGTGATTTTGTATGGAGGTTCAAAGTTATTTTTTTTTTTTTTTATTATTATCAATAATAAGAATAATATATATATAATATATATATATATATATATATATATATATATATATATATATATATATATATAATATTACTGACAAAATTAGCACATCACTTTCATTTATGGCAAAATGACACCACAACATTGTTATATTGTATGTAATTTTCTGTTATATATTGTAGAAAATTTTTCTAAAGAGGAATACAGTATCTGTCTCGCATGCGTTTTGAAAATTTGGGAGGAAAAAAACAATAAAAAAGAAAATCACGAACATGTAAAATTAACTGCAAGAAATAACATAAAGTACAAAACCTCTAATTAATAGTTGGAAACGCCTTCTTTTGCTTCCGAACGTCCTCTATTCGTTTCCGGTCATGACGTCAATGCACCCGCTGGTTCAGAGAGCATGTGCCCAGTCTCTAATCATCCTCTTCAACATATCCGAAAGATGTTTTATGAGGTTTAAGTGTGGACTTTGTGCAGGTAGGAACAGAAGTTAGATTCTCACCTCTTCGAGAGGCACGTGAATAACCGCTCCAGTGTGCGGTCTGGCAGTGTCATGGAGTAATAACAGTGTGTCGCTAATGAAAGGCACTACATGTTTCCGAAGGATGTCGCCCACCTACCTGCCTGCCATTTGAATTTCACCTGTCCAGTATTTGCAACTCCGTGCTGGCTCCCAAACTTATACCAGCCTACTCGATCACAGAGTCGCCTCCAATAGGGTCCCTAAGTGAAAAGTTGTAAGAGTTAAAGCACTCTCTTGGAAATCTCCATACTCTCTGACGTAAATCTGGTACATTGAATGTGAACCGCAATTCACCAGTGAAGAGTGCATTACTCTATTGTCCAATTCCCATAGGCAAGTGCATTCTGGCAAAACAAACGTACCCTTTTGAGAAGAGGACCAGTGGCAGGCTGTCTAGCAGTCTTGCCAGCCTCATGCAGGCTACTTCTAACTGTACGGTCTGAAATGGGCTCATGCTTGACTTTACAGAGAAAGTTTCGTGGCAGACAGCTCTCTG
>SEYY01020245.1:2500-30000 GCA_009176605.1 Armadillidium nasatum
TCATAAATAACGTCTCTGTTATTGTTACTTGTATGATTGAAACTATCATTAATATTTCTAGAGTTTTGTTACTTGAGTAGAACTATCATAACTTGTAATTATTAAATAAATTAAAATTATATATGTTTTCTCCTCTTAGCTCCTTTCCAGAGAACTGGACAGTCAAAATATTATTATTATTATTATTATTATTATTATTATTATTATTATTATTATTATTATTATTATTATTATTATTATTATTATTATTGAATTTAGTAGTATAGGACCTACTGTTAAACTATAAACCTGTAAATATACCATTTCCTGAATATAGTTTGTGAATTGTGAATTATTATAGTTTTTATAACTATTTTTATTATTTTTATTATTATTATTTTTTATTATTATTGTCATTATCATTGTTATTATTATTATTCATGAAAAGATCTATAAAGAGACAATAAAGCATTATTAGAAATGCTTCCTCTCTACACTTATCTACAGAATAACATTAATTGTTATTGTGTCAATACATGATACTAATTATTATTATTATTGAGGGCGACTTCACCTGATAAGAAAAGGAAGGTGTTGTCGTCTCTTGATTGGAATTATTACGCGTAAAAGGGTATTGTCTTTTATAACATAAATGAAAATGACTGTTACTCCGATTATTATTATTATTATTATTATTATTATTATTATTATTATTATTATTATTATTATTATTATTATTATTATTATTATTATTATTATTATTATTGTTATTATAATTATTATTATTATTATTATTATTATTATTATTATTATTATTATTATTATATATTATTATTATTATTATTATTATTATTATCATTATTATTATTATTATTATTATAAAATGAAAAATTTCTTACGTGCTTAAAGAAATTAGGTTAATTCCTCATGCGGAATCTAGGAAGGAACCTTGAAAGGAACTTTCTAGCAACCATGGAGGAGACTTTCTAGTAAACTTGAAAGAAACTTTCTAGTAATCATAGGAAAAACTTTCTAGGAACCTTGAAAGGAACTTTCTAGCAACCATGGAGGAAACTTTCTAGTAAACTTGAAACTTTCTAGTAACCATGGAAGAAACTTTTTTGGAACCATGGAATAAACTTTCTAGAAAACTTAAAAGAAACTTTCTACGAACCTAGGGAGAAACTTTCTAGAAACCTCGGAAGCAACTTTCTAGAAACCTTGGAAGAAACTTTCTATTAACCTTGAAAGAAACTTTCAAGGAGCCTTGGGAGAAAGTTTCTAGAAATCTTAGAAGACCCTACATGAAAAGGGCAACACTCTTAGAGCAAAACTCTTTAAAAAAAAAAAGTATTAAAAAACAAACTTCTTGGAGGGATTATTTTAATTTTCACTATTTTTATATTTTAAACATTATAGTCGTTGCAAATTGATTTATTATAATATGTGGTACATCTCGAGAATCGTTGTCTTTTTGTGGTCCAAGTCGAGCATCGTTGTTTTTTGTGGTACAATTCAATCGTCGTTCAGTCTTTTTTTGTGGTACAACTCGGGCAATGTTCTGTCTTTTTGTGGTTCAATTGTAGAATCGTTGTCTTTTATGAATTATATTTCTTTTTTGTGGCACATTTCCAGCATCGTTGTCTTTTCGTGGTACAATTCGAGCATAGTTCTCTCTTTTTATGGTACAACTCGAATTTTTTTGGCTTTTTGTGATACTACAATTCAAGCATCGTAGCGTCTTTTTGTGGTACAATTCGAGCACCGTAGCGTCTTTTTGTGGTACAATTCGGATTTTGTAATTTTTTTTTTTTTTTTTTTTTTTTTTTAGAAATTGAGCATCGCTCTGTTTTTTATTTAAGCTAAATCTAGATTCATGAATATAACTACATTCGTATTTCATAAATTATGTATTTTCATCTATTCCAGGCCTTGATGAGGTTCACAGTACGATCGAAACTTCGTCATTCAATAAATGAACAGTAAAATTAGGTAAGTCCTGATATATTATATTATATATATATATATATATATATATATATATATATATATATATATATATATATATATATATATATATATATATATATATATATATATATATATATATATATATATATATATATATATATATGTTTATTTACTACATTTCAACTTTACTGTCAGAAATTATGGAATCTCATTCCAAAAACAAACCCCATCTTACAATTCTCTTTTTGATCTGTGTGAAGCCTGTAATAGACTGTGTGTGTGTGAGTATTAAAAGTTTATGTGTGAGAGACAGGAATTTTGTGTAGCCAAGTGTGGCGATTTTTTTTCCCTTTTTTTTCTTTTTTTTCTTTTTTTTTTTCTTTTCAGGTGTTTACGTTTCGGTGTTTCGCGCGAGAGTTTATATAAGATTTCGTTTCTTCAAAGGTAAACAAGAAAATTGAAACAAATGAATGTTTGTCTTACATTCGCTGCATAAACATTTTCTACAGATCTCTCACATATATACACACACATTCATGTACTCTTTTATATATATATATATATATATATATATATATATATATATATATATATATATATATATATATATATATATATATATATATATATATATATATATATATATATATAATACATTAGCAGATCAATGAATAGGCAGATAGATAGATAAACCAAATAGATTAACAGATCCATGGATAGACAGTTAGATAGATAGATAGATAAATGGATAGATAGATAGACCAAATAAATAAATAGATAGACCAAATAGATATATAGATAAATAGATAGGTATATTGAAAAATAGGTCCTTGTTATTGTTTACTTTGGCTGCGAATTCGCAACCTTCGCAAATTTTGCATGGGTTCGAAACCAAAGAGCAGAGGACCCCTGAGTCCTACTCATATTTAATTTAACTAAATCAAATAAATATTTTTTTTCCTGAGGGTATATGTGATCCCCTGTGGGGTCCATGTCGACCCGGTTGGGATACGCAGCCGTAGAGCAACATGGTTTTGGGTGGAACCTTATTTTACACCAGCTAACATTTCTGGCGATTTTTTTTTAAAGATTTCAATATGGTAAATAGGTTATCAATAAGTATTTATTATTATTATTATTATTATTATTATTATTATTATTATTATTATTATTATTATTATTATTATTATTATTATTATTATTTTATTATTATTATTAGAGATGTCATAAATTTACCTGCTCAGATGCTTCTGTTATGCCATAAGTATATATTTTAGTTATTATAAATTCCCTTCTCAAGGGCAATGCTTTATTCGAGGAGGGGAGTTTACTAGGCACATTCTTCCTAGTAACAACATCTGAGGTAGTACCAGCGTCTTCATGCACGTGATTCAGTTACCCTACCATTAAGTCACTGTGGTGGCAAGTAGGAAATTTTTGACTAATATTTACCTCGTTTCGTTTTGTATTCCTTTTTGTTCTTCCCGTAATCTCTCCCTTACTCCCTTCCCCTGTTCAAAATAATCCTGAATAGACAACTGTCACTATGAGGCTAGCTAGCTTAATGCTTTTATTAAATAAATCTTTAATCAAAATTTTAATTTATTATTTTAATTAATATATAAATAATTCGTAAGTAATTAATTAATCTATTAGTTTTCCTAGTTTATTAATTAATAAATAGTTATATTCAAATAAACAAAGTTGAAATTGCGACCCTAATGGGTTCATAAGAGAGGTTTCAGGGGTCGCGAGATAGGTCTAGAAGGGTTGCGAAACATGTGCAGATGGGTTGCGAGAGAGGTTCAGAGAGGTTACGAGAAAGGTCCAGAGGGTGGCGAGAGGGGTCCAATGGATTCACAATAGAGGTCAACGGGGGTTGTGAAAGAGGTCCAGAAGAATAACGAGAAGTTTCTTTCTTTTTTTTGTATTTATTGATTTCATTTTTTTATTCCTATGGTGATTTTTTAACGTTACTCCAGTTGCTTGCTCTTTATAGGGGTGTTGTTCGCCCCTGTATGGAGTACACCTCACACAAATCTGGGGTGGCTCTTCTTATAAACTTTTTTGCTCTTAATAACTCTCCAATCTCTTTATGCCTGTCGAATTGTTGTGTCACTCTCTCTATACTATCGCTTTTACAATGGACACTGCTCTTCTAAACTCTTACGTCGCATACATCCTCCATTAAGAAAAGCTCATGCGACACGACTTTCTGCACAGTCTTATCTCTTCTCTGTCCAACTCTCTGACCCTAAACCTAACTGCTATGCTCAGTCTTACATGTACTCTACTGGTAAAGTCTAGAACACAATCCCTTTATCTATTTCCCCAACTTCCATTGACTTGCACACTTTTAAACGCCGTGTATCGGGACATATCGGCTATGAACTACCAGATTTTTGTCATTTCCCTGACTCTGGTGGAAATCGGTATGCCTCTTTCCTTTTCCCACCAGATGAAATAAAAAAAAAACTATTAAGGGGGTTGGGAAAAAATTTGCTTGATGAAAGGGGGTTTAGTCGAAAAAAGTTTGAGAAGCCTCTACTAGAAAAGGGCTCTACCCGTGAGCGGTGGTAAAAAAATATATAAATAAAAAAATAACATTTTTCATCAGTAAATGTTTGTCTGTCTTCAGTAACTTATCTTCGCTAACTTATTTTCTATTACCTTCTCAAACGTTATTAATAACGGGCAAATATCTTCCGGCCTCTTTTCTTCCTTTTTCAATCTTCAGTAAATCATTTTTCATCTTTCTGGATCTTCGGATCATCTTCATCTACGAAAGAGTGGTAAATAAATACAGAATGTTTTATTTCTTTAGATTTATAAATTTTGATTCATATTTTTTTTTACATTTTTTCATTTTTAAATATCATGGATGATTTTTTTTCCGATATGTGATTCTGTTTTATGTATTTCGGATTTTGCTTTACGTATTTTGTAAAGCATCGTGAATGTTTTTTTTTTTTCGATACATGAGTTTATGTGAACTATTTGTCTTTCTTTTCAGTGTTATGTATCGTCGTTTTGTGTTTGTTTCGATATTATTGTATTTAATGTAAATGTATCGTAATAGGCATTGTTTCAGATACACGATTCTATTTTATGTATATTTGCTTTTTTTCATGTATTGTGCAAGGGTTTAATCGATACATGATTGTAATTGAAATATTAATGCTTTTTTCAAAAATACTATGTATCGAAATAGTGTGTATCGAAGGAATTTTATTTCCATATGTATCTATTTAACATAAAATATGTCTAATATTGTATATTAAATTATTTACCGTTGGAAGGTGTTTGCGATACATGATTTTATTTGATGTATTTCGAATTTTTCTTTTGTATCGAGAAAGTTTTATTCAATACATGATTATTCTTTTTTCATATATTTAGGTCTATTTAATGGATGAAATTCGTCTTCGTATTAGGTACCGCCTGAGCGATTTTTCGATCAAATGTTCTATTTGCCTTCTACCGTGGCTCAAACGGTAGAGTGATTGACTCACGTGCTTGAGGGCGCCGGTTCGATCCCACTTGGGGATCCTAGGTATATTCTACCTGGAAAGTTCCTCTCCTCGAATAGGGCAATGTCCGTGAGATGTGAACTTAACATTATGTATATTTATTTTTTTTATTTTTTTTTTTTTTTTTTTTTTTTTTTTTTTTTTTTTTTTTTTTTTTTTTTTTTATTTTTAATTTTTTTTTTTTTTTTTTTTAATAATTTTTTTTTTTTTCAATGAATGATTATTTTTTAAAATGTATTTTTAAATTTTTTTTATTCATTTTTTTTAAAAAGCAAATTTACCTGAAATTTTTTGTTACGTATGGAAAGAATTTCTTTTAATTATTATTTGGAAAATTAAAACTCAGTTTATCTTTCATCAATTTTACTCTAATTTCAAATATACTTTTTTTATGCTTACCAAAAGCATAATTTTTGTTTTTTGTTTTTTGTTTTGTTTTTTTTTTTTTTTTTTTTTTATTATTCTATTACTGCAACTGCTGCTGATACTACTACTTACTAACTTACTAATAATAATAATAATAATAATGAATAATAATAATAATAAAAATCATTTAATTATTAATAATGATAATTTTTTGTTTATCAAAGGAGTTTGTTATTAATTCTATTACTGCAACTGCTGCTGGTACTACTACTATTACTACTACTACTACTATTAATAATAATGAAAATAATAATAATAAAAAATCATTTAATTATTAATAATGATAATTGTAATAAAAATAATAATCATTAAAATAATCACCAAAGGATTATATGACAGCACACGTTCAATTGTAAATCTCGCAAACTAAAGTTTATGTGGCTTGTCGCAAACTAATTGATTGCGTAACTAGTTGTATATTTATGTGCCGTATATATTTTAAGATATCGTAAAAATACAGTTGGATGTGTGTACGTTAATCCATATTCAAACTCAACTATGCAGTTGGATGAGTTTACATAATCCTTATTCAAACTCGACTATACCGTTGAATGAGCGTACTTAATCCATATTCAAACTCAACTGTACAGTTGGATAAGTGCACTTAATCCATATTCAAGCTCAACTATATAGTTGAATGAGTGTACTTAATCCATATTCTAACTGAACTATACAGTTGGATGAGTGTTCTTAATCCATATTCAAAATGAACTATGCAGTTGGATGAATGTACTTAATCCGTATTTCAGCACAATTGTACAGTTGGATGAGTGTACTTAATCCTTATTTAAACAACTATACAGTTGGATGAGTGTACTTAATCCATATGCAAACGCAACTGAACAGTTGGATGAATGTACTTAATCCTTATTCAAATTCAACTACATAGTTGCATGACTTATTCACGCTTCTTCGGCTGAAACTTTAAATTTATTTTCGCACCTTGTGGTCATTGCCCTATTCTAGAGGGGGCACTTTCTAGGTAATTTCTAAAGTAGGATCCGCAGAAGAATCGAACCAGCACTTTTAAACACATTTGTCAATCACTCTACCGCAATGCCATGGCAGCGCACGTCATCACATTAGTCATTGGCGAATGAAACTATGCTATGGGATTGAGTCTCCTCACGTTTGAATAATTATTATCTAAGAATAATAATTATGAATAATAATTAAATATTCTCTATAGGACTTTAAAAATATGGCTAATTATTTTAAGATTTAATAATAATAATAATAATAATAATAATAATAATAATAATAATAATAATAAAATAATAATAATAATAATAATAATAATATTTAATAATGTTAATCGTCATAATAATATCCATAATATTCATAATAATAATAAAAATAATAATAATAATGATAATAATCATAATGATAATAATAATAATAATAATTAATTTAATAATTTTAATAATAATAATAGTTTTTATATTCATAATATGAAAATAGTTTTTATAATAATAATAATAATAATAATAATAATAATAATAATAATAATAATAATAATAATAATAATAATAATAATAAATAATAATAATAATAATAATAATAATAATAATAATAATAATCATAATAATAGATAATTATATTAAAAATAATTAACAATTAATACAAACAAAAATCTTTTAAAGATTAATAAAAATAGTTAAACGAATAAAAATTTGAGAAGAATAAATAAAAATGACCATATAATAAACAAAAATAAATAAATATAAAATAAATAAATAAATAAAAAATAGAAAAATAATAAAAAGATTTAGGATAGTTTTTTCCACTAGAGGAAACGAAGTTAATAGTTTTCCAATAATACAACGTCTAAGATTTTCCCCCCTTACTCGCACGCTCCCTATACTCCTTCCCCCGAAGCACGTCCCTCTACTACTTCAGGTAACCCCTACCCCCACCACTCGATTCTCTATTGTTATTTTTATTATTATTATTATTTTTCCACTTTTTTTTCCATTTTTCACCTTTTTGAAGCTGTGATAAATTGCCGGGTATAATTTAATGTGCTTTCTATTGAAGGATTTACTGGCAAAGTCGAATACCCATATATATATATATATATATATATATATATATATATATATATATATATATATATATATATATATATATATATATATATATATATATATATATATATATATATATATATATATATATATATAATATATATTATATATAATATGATAATATATTTTCAGCTTTAATTCTTGCTTTGGATTTGCCATTTTAAAATTGCTCAATGCGATCCCGGGTCATATCCCGGCCCCTACCCTAGCCCCTACCACGACACCTACCACACGACCCCTACCACGGCCTCTGCTCTGGCTCCGGCTCTGAACCCTTTTATTTTATTGTAAAAATATATATATATTTTTTTTGGCTCTCGCTTTTCAAACCTGCTTTATACAGTAAGCCTTGTTTCCTAGTTTTAAATGTTCGAATCATCCTGAAATTGGTTTCAAATCCTAGTAATATCAACGCTTTGGCATGTTTAACTTTTTTGTATATGGTTATTTCTATTGGTATGTGTAAGACATTTTCTTTTTTCCTTTCTTTTTATGTTACGCTTGGGTATGAATTTGACCGAATTTGTGGACTAGTTTATTATAAAGTCTCCCAGAAGACTCAAGAGATTTCCCCCATTTAATAATTTGTCCCTTAAATAATGAGATTTAAAATAGAAGTTTAAAAAACTTCCCCCAATTTAATAGAAGTTTTAAAATTTTCCCTAATTGAAATTCAAATTAATTTGAACAAATTAATTGTTTTAAAGTTTTATTAAGTTATAGAGGAGGGTCTTTCTTCCCTTGGCTTTATTTTCTTCAATAATATGCATGAATGTGTGCGGAAACATTTATGCTACATACGTTAGCTACATTCAAGGAGGTAATTGCCATTAATCAGGAGCAGCCGGTTCAGTGCAAAGGAGTTTTAAGACAATTTGCAGGTTATTTCGACCTATTTTGCATTCAACTGAATATTTTTTGAAATTTAATGTAGGGAGGGGGAGGGGGGCCTTCCATTATCATTGGCACAATGGCACAATGGCACAAAAGTCCCCCTCCCTGAAGAAATGTATTACTTATCTGTAATGGAATGTCGAATCGCGGACTTTATCAATACATATTGTTGAAAATAAATAATTTTCAATGTATAATGTCACGGTTATCCTCATTCTACATGTGGGTCATACGCTGATATTGCTCTTTAAGATCCATATTCGTGAATATCGATCAATTGCATCATAAGTCCCCTTGTTCAACTGAAACAGCAAATATTCTTCATTAAAAAAAAAAAAATAATAAAAAAAATAAATAAATAAATAAATAAATAAATCTAATTTTGAAACAAGATCGTCACATTTACGTAAAAAAATTACGTCATAAATACGTCATAAATTTGAGGCTATTTTTTTTACGCTCACTACTGAATGTTGTGTGCAAGAGGATCGTTTCTCTCTCATCAGTGACTGGCCATTATATCTACCAATAAAAGTGATCGAATTATGTTATAAGAGATTGAGTGATTCATTCAACTTCTGCTATATATATATATATATATATATATATATATATATATATATATATAATATATATATATATATATATATATATATATATATATATATATATATATATATATATATATATATATATATATATATATATATATATATATATATATATATATATATATATATATATATATATATATATATATATATATATATATATATATATATATATATATATATATATATATATATATATATATATATATATATATATATATATATATATAGAGAGTAGCTGGGAGTTTCTGTTTAGACTGCGAGAATTTTTTTCTTCCTCGCAGTTACTCCAATTTATACAAGGGTCTCATCCGCCCTTGTATGGAGTACTGCTCTCATATCTGGGGTGGCTCAGGTTTCACCCGTCTTTTGGATAGGGTTGAGTCAAAGGCTAAAAGACTTATAAACTGTCCCGCTCTTTCTAATTCTCTTGACTCTTTATCTTTGCGACGTGATGTTGGTGCCTTGTCTCTTTTCTATAGGTACTACAGCGGCAAATGCTCGAGGGAACTATCCACCGGTGTACCTCCACCTTTACGGCGTCCTTGCAGCACAAGGGGTGCAATGTCCGCGCATCAATTTTGCGTGGACATAGGCAACTCCAGGCTTGTCCACTGTGGTGCCTCTTTCTTTCCTGCCACCTCTGTTTTGTGGAACTCTCTTCCATCTTCTGTATTTCCCTCCGCATTCAATCTCAATTTCTTTAAAGCCCGCGTCTGCGCCCACCTGAGAAATTTGCGTTAGGTGGGTTCTGTAAGGGTGGTTTTCATTTTTTGGTTTTGTGATCTTTTACTTTTATTTTTATTCTTTTAACACCCCTCCTTGAATAGGGCTTTTGCCCGTGAGTGGTGTGAAGTGTAAAAAAAAAAAAAAAAAAAAAAAAAAAAAAAAAAAAAAAAAAAAAATGACAGTGAGGGATTAGGAGAGGGAGAGAGTGAGAAATAAAATGATAAACATTGGGAGATAGAAAAGTTAAAAATATGAGAGAGAGGACAGAGATAGGGAAAATGGAGGGAGAGAGAGATTTAGAGAGAGGGAAAAAGAGAGAGAAATCCTTCATTTTTATTTGAATAAGTTAAAAAATAACCTTTCTTTTAAAATTCTTGCTAAACATCGTTCAAAGAACGTTAAAGTAAATTGAATTTTAAATCATTTCTTTGTAATTCAAATACTTTGATGTAAATATTTTAATAAATTTTAATAAATTTTACCGATGACCTTAAATAAATAGTGAAATTAAGGAAAATTGCTGGTTTTGACGTAGGATTGTGAAACCAGGGCAGGAGCCTTGGAGTAGGTGTCTAAAATATTTTTGTATGGAGATGAAGGAAAAAAAGTTTACTTATAAAATATTTCGTGTCTTTAAATGAAGATTTGAGGAGCTGGAACCTGAAATTTTTTTAATCATGGTACCGTAGTTGAAAATGAAGCCAATCCAAAATAATATTAGCTGCTGGCTTTCTTTCAAACCAATATCAGTCATAGATTTTTGACATTATTTAATTTTTGTAAGTTCAATTCGGAGTGTAACTTGGATGTAACTTTAAAATAAGTACAGAAGTTCAATGTTGCCATTGTATTTCATTCATCACTATTAATTAGACTGAAAGTTTACAAAATTAATTCAAGTACAGTAACTACCTTTACAATACAAGTATAGTAAGTACTCTTACTGTGCCTTTTTAGTTTTGTTTATTTATAATTCAGGGTAATAAGTTAGACTGCCATGGCGCAATAACAATAATAAAAGTACAACTCCTGTGCATGGTACTTTATATCATTTATTTATATCTTTCATTACAATATATTTTATACTATAAACAAAGTTTACCAAATAATAAGTTACAGCATTTAAGTCTTTTCTATTAAAAAAACTCTTTCCGAAATTCAACGCTTGTGGATGACGTCACATTTCTCAACTGTGGTTCTAGTTATCACCGCAAGGTGTCACTTGTCATAATTTCTGTAAAAATTTTGTTTATTTATTCGAAGTAGCTTCCATTTTATGTCGTTTAAATAAATATATTTTAAAAAGTGTTAAACAGTGTAATTTTGAACAAATCATAATTTAAATAATATTTTTTTATTTGGCAATTAAATAAACATGTTATAGTTTAAAATAACGTTAAATTAAATTGGCAAATCACTACTTTTTGTGGTAAAGACCTTGAGCCAAAATTCATCTTGAGTCCTAATTGTTTTGACGTAAAACTAAACTTCTAGTAAAAAAAAAAATAAAAAAAAAAAAAATTTTTTTTCTTGCTCGAAGTAATATTCAGATATTTTCTTAATCATTAATGTTAAAAATATGATTCTTTTTTATTTAATTTTACCTTAAATTAGTCAATATTGAAAACCTGTTAATACAAAAACTTTTGATTAGATAGTTTTTGCTTAAATTTACTATATAATTAGAGTAAATTTATTGGTATATATTATATATATATATATATATATATATATATATATATATATATATATATATATATATATATATATATATATATATATATATATATATATATATATATATATATATAATAATATATATATATATAAGTTACCCTATTTTTTTTGTAACTTTTTATGAACTGCATATTTTTAACCCTAGTGTAAACTATAACTGACATAAATTTCTGGGTTTATAAAAGTCAATTTAAAATTTATTATACTTAAATTTGTTTGTATCAAAAATTTTATTAAAATTGGTAAGAATTTTTTTTTTTTTTTTTTTAAATTTAATTTTTAAAATCTTTCTAACAAACTACGATCGATTCGATAACCAAAATAAACTTTTTTAATGTACAAATTTGAATTATCTGCAGATTTTGACAACACTCTATCTTACAACATTTCTATTTTATCAGACTTTAAACGGAAAACGTAAAAGGTTTATGAATTTTAAGAAATCGAGCTTCACACTAATAGAAAGGGAATTTTACAAGATTGCTCCTACTTATTATTAGGCAAACTGCGTTAAAAGTTAGACTGGCAGTGAATTTTATTAACATACAGTATACCAAGGGTACTTTTATTGTACTTTTTCTATTTCATTCATTGTTGCAAGTTAAACTGTAAGTGCACAAAACTCAAGTACAGTAAATCCAAAGTACTGTTATTGAATTGACTACGTTTAATTTTTTTTTCAGTACAAGATAAATACGATGTTCGCTTATTTTATTGTTATTTATGTATTATTTTGTTTATTTTAGTATTTAATTTTTTCAGGATGTATTTCAAGGAAAATAAGAATAAATTGAAAAATGAATTAAAAAATAACTCAAACTTTACTTATTCAAACTGTTAAAAATGATTAGACTACAAAATATTCCAGTTAATATAAATATTTATAGTTTGACCCAAATAAGCGGGTTTTCCGATTTTTTAACCTAAATACACTTTAAAAAAAAAACAAAAAAACAAACACGAAAATATTCGAAGATGATTTTGATTTCTTTTAAACTTTCTGTGATTAAGAATGAAATTTCAGTCATCATCATCTTATTGAATCCTCATTCCTGTTATCGATATATTGATCTTTGGAATTTCTCGCATCAATATAACAATGGAATTTTCTTTTCTTTGTATTTGTAAAACTTTTTCTGTTAATACTATTAATATTACTACTAATAACATCACCGTCACCATCACCACTACAACTAATACTATCGAACTTTAAAGTCTTAAAATTGCTCTTATTTCGATATTGTCATTTTTTTCAGTTAATTGTGCTGTTATCATATAGTAATATAACATATTTTATATCGATATATCCAGGCTAGTTGATATAAATTTGGATCTCTTACCTGTATCAATTTATTTGTTTCTGATTTACATATATATCTTTCGATATATCGGTTTCTGTATAGTAACCTCTCTTCCCTATACCCTTATCGATATCTGAATAAAAACCTCTAAACTTTATTCATATATCGACTTTTAAATAATAGCCTTTTTCCTTTATCGATGTATCGGTACCTGAATTGCAGCCATTTTCTTTTCCTCTATCGATATATCGATTTATCGGTTTACGACCTCCTTCTTCAGTCAATATATCGATTTCAGAAAAATGAATTTCTTCTTTTATTGGTAAATCAACTGCATTACGGTTTCATTCTTTTGAATCGATTTATCAATTTTTGAATAATTTCCTGCTTCAATCGATATTTCGATTTCTGAAAAATGACTTCCTATTTTTATCGATATATCAAGTGCATGGCAATTTTTTCCCTTTAATATCGATTTATCGTTTTATGATATCACAAATTCCTTCTTCTATCGATTTATCGATTTGTGATTGATAAAAAAATTACTACTACTATCGATAAAGCAACTACATTGCAATTTCCTTCTTTTTGTATCGATTCATCAGTTTCTGAAAAATAAATTCCTACTTTAATTCGATATATTAATTGCATCGTTCATCCCTCTCAGTTTCGATAACCTAATTGCATTATGGATCCCTAATGCCCCCATTCGTATTTTTAAAACAAAAATTTCCAAACTTTTAATCATATTAGAGATTTAATTTATAACTCACTAATTTATTTTAATTAACTCTTTTCCCCTTTTTTCCCCCTCCTTTTCTCTTGACTCCACATTTACCCTTCATCTCCCCTTTTTTCCCTTATTTGCTATATTTCTTTTGTAATTTTATTGTGAAGTCCATTTTCTTCCACCGTTTTCTTTTTAAATGAAAGAAAACGGAGTCAACTTTTAGAGGGGTAATATTTATATTTTAATTTAATTTTCATATCTTGTTTTACTAGATTATCTGTTCCTTATTATATAAGCTTAAAAGCTCACGCTATATATATATATATATATATATATATATATATATATATATATATATATATATATATATATATATATATATATATATATATAATATATAATAATATAATATCGAATGTTTCATCACCACTCACGGACTTGGGGGAACAGGAAAGAGAACCTGCCATAAAAAAATGTTCGTCTGCCATGCATGTATTTTCGTAATAACAATAAAATTAAAAATATTATAAAAATATTTAAGCTAAATATATTAAACTCAATATTAATTTTAAATATTCAATACTCTAATGTCGATATTTGACTTCCTATATAATTAATATATATTATATATATATAATATATATATATATATATATATATAATATATATATATATATATATATATAATAATAATAATAATAATAATAATAATAATAATAATAATAATAATAATAATAATAATAATAATAATAATAATAATAATAATAATAATTAATAAAAAACATTAAAAAATAAAAAAAAACAATAAAATATATATATATATATATATATATATATATATATATATATATATATATATATATATATATATATATATATATATATATATATATATATATATATATATATATATATATATATATATATATATATCAGTGACAGACGATACCGAATCCAGAATCGAAAGTTTATTTGTGGATTCGGATACTAGAATTGCAAAATTAGCTGGATTTATATTTTCTAAAATCTTTGAAATTCTCTTCAACCTTCATTTGCAGGATTATCTGGAATATCATTCCTTTCTCTCAGAACATACATCAGTATTGCTTTCGACGCTCGAGATCTACTGATGACATACTCTCCTATTTCACTGACTTATGATCTACTGCCTTTTGGGAGTATCGGGAGCCCTGTGTGATGGCGCTTGAGATTTCCAAAGTTTTTGACAATTTATAGTAAGCGTCTCTAACCTCCCTCCCTTTTGAGTTTCTTCCTTCTCTTTGTTTACTCATGTCTAGATTTCTCTCAGATTTTTTTTTCATATCAGCACTTGTTGTTCTTTTCCTCTTGTGCTGTTTATTATGGTCTGTCAAGGTCTTGTTTTATCTTCAACTTTACTCTTTACTTTTCATTAACGATCTTCTCAGCACACTTCCAACTCAATTCATTCTCTCAATTACTTCACTACTAATCCACTACTAAATGGACGACTCCACCCTCCATTACTCCTTCCATTTTGAAGTCTGTTCCACCCAACAGCAAGTAATTATCTATGGGAGATAACCCTTGAGCAACTAACCTCTGATCGTTCTTGAATTTCTTAATGGAGCAGAGAAAACGTAGTTGTTTTCAGTATCTCAAAAACTCAGTTTTTCTATCTTTATACTCAACATAATATTCGACAGAACTATGACGTCTTCGAAAACATCAACTCAAACCTTCATCTGTCCTAAATATTCTAAGTGATCTTTCTTGGAAGGATCACATTATTTCTCTCTCTACGCAATTTTCCAAGTTAATGGGTGTCCTGAGGTGATTTTGAAGTTTCTTTCCTTTCGACAAAGCATAATTTTTTTTTTTTTTTTTTTTGCATAAACTTAGTCATTTACTAAATTTTGCTTTTTAAGATACAACAATAATTTTGTGTCATGTATGATTGCATAAACTTACTTGAAAAAATATCACATATTTCACTGAACAACGTTATGTAGATTTGATGTTACTGTAATTGAAAGGATTCGAATCCGAATCCGAATCCTGAACCTTCGAATCCAGCAAGTTTAAAATTCTCGGATCCGAATCCGAATCCGAATCCAGAATCCTTGAATCCGAATCCAACAAGTTTTAGAATTCTCGAATCCGAATCCGAATCCAGCAAGTTTTAAAATTCTGGAATCCGAATCCGAATCCATGAAAAAATCGTCGATTCAATCCGGATTCGGATTCGCCCATCACACACACACGCACACACACACACACACACACACACACACACACACACATATATATATATATATATATATATATATATATATATATATATATATATATATATATATATATATATATATATATATATATATATATATATATATATATATATATATATATATATATATATATATATATATATATATATATATATATATATATATATATATATATATATATATATATATATATATATATATATATATATATATATATATATATATATATATATATATATATATATATATATAATATATCCTCCACATTTCTATTCTTTCTTCCTTTTATTTTCCGTATCTTATATTTTCTTCAAAGTCTTTATTTTAATCTTCGTCATTGGCATTGACGATCTTCTTTTCCATCGCCATTCTTCATATCATCGTTTTTGATTAATTAAATTTGATGATTATTGTAGTTTTTAAATGCAACTTCAGAAGCATTATGTATGCATATATATATATATATATATATATATATATATATATATATATATATATATATATATATATATATATATATATATATATATATATATATATATATATATATATATATATATATATATATATATATATATATATTATATATATATATATATATATATATATATATATATATATATATATATATATATATATAATATATATATATATATATATATATATATATATATATATATATATATATATATATATTTATATGTGTGTGTGTGTGTGTGTTTAAGTATTTGCTGATGCGGAAATTTTTATTCCTTTGCTTATAAGCGGATGGGAATCTTCAGAACAGTCCAAATGAAGATGAGGATGAGAGTATTCAAGTTTTTTATAATCTAGTTTTCAATTGAAAAAATTGTATCACTGATTGTGACATTCTTTGTTTCGAAGAATTTGGTCATTTGTCGTTGTTCCACTCGCCTTTATTCAGAACTCTGCTGTTCGTTTACTTACTTTTTTTTTTTTTTTTTTTTTTTTTTTTTTCATGTTCATCCATCGTTGTTCGCTCGCTTACCTTTTCTCCTCTTGTTCATTCATTGTTGTTTGCTTACAAATTTTAAATATTTTAATCTTCTCTTTCACTGAATGACCTTCATTTACTTTAGGTCACTCACCTTTAACTATTATTAACTCATCATTATTTTACTTAATGTTATTCATTTACCTTTGTTAACTTATTGTTAATCACTCACAAGTTGCTTTCCTTATCCTTTGTTCGTACTTCATTCTTTATTCCTCGTCGTTGTTCGCTTCAATACTATTGTTTTTTAAGTAAATTAATAACCTACAGTGATAATGACATAATTCGAATATCTTCTATTGTTAATTTTGCTGTGAAATGATAAGCGAAGCCCGGAATTAGTAAAATTTTTTTATTTGTATTGGAAAAAAAAGAGTCCGGTTTGAAAGATTCTGGATACCGGGATCGGAATTGGAGTCCGGTTTGAAAGCCTTTTCGAAACCGGAATCGGAATCTGATTGTGTTTGAAAATATTCCAGAAATCGGAATCGATATTGGTATTTGACTGAGTCCGTTTCGAAAGCCTTCTGGATACCGGGATCGAGCCTTTTCGAAACCGGAATCGGAATCCTAGTGTGTTTGAAAATATTCCAGAAACCGGAATCGATATTGATATTTGACTGCGTCCGGTTTGAAAGCCTTCTGGATACCGGGATCGCAATTAGAGTCCGGTTTGAAAGCCTTTTCGAAACCGGAATCAAAATCCGAGTGTTTGAAAATATTTCAGAAACGGGAATCGGAATTGGTATTTTACTGAGTTCGGTTTGAAAGCCTTTTCGATATCGGGATCGGAATTGGAGTCCGGTTTGAAAGCCTTTTCGAAACCGGAATCGGAATCCAAGTGTGTTTTAAAATATCCAGAAACCGGAATCGGAATTGGTATCTGAGTCCTGTTTGAAAGCCTTCTGAATACCGGGATCGCAATTAGAGTCCGGTTTGAAAGCCTTTTCGAAACCGGAATCAAAATCCGAGTGTTTGAAAATATTTCAGAAACGGGAATCGGAATTGGTATTTTACTGAGTTCGGTTTGAAAGCCTTTTCGATATCGGGATCGGAATTGGAGTCCGGTTTGAAAGCCTTTTCGAAACCGGAATCGAAATCCGAGTGTGTTTTAAAATATCCAGAAACCGGAATCGGAATTGGTATCTGAGTCCTGTTTGAAAGCCTTCTGAATACCAGGATCGGAATTGGAGTCAGGTTTGAAATCCTTTTCGAAACCGGAATCGAAATCCAAGTGTGTTTTAAAATATTCCAGAAACCAAATCGATATTGATATTTGACTGAGTCCGGTTTGAAAGCCTTTTCGAAAACTGAATCGGAATCCGAGTGTGTTTGAAAATATTCCAGAAACGGGAATCGGAATTGGTATCCGAGTCCTAATTGAAAGTTATCTGGAATCAGAATCCGAGTCTGGGTTGAAGGCTTTCTAGAACAATTATCCGAATATGAGTATGTTTTGAAAGTCTTTTTTAACAGGAAAGTTAAGCTGTTGGAATGAGAACCGAAAAGGAATTCAGAATACCTTATTATCGATTATTATCGATTATTATCGATTATTATCGATTATTGTCGATTAATTTTATTATCGATTCCACAGCTCCCTATCAGCAAAGTTCTCAAACGTCAAATATTTTTGTTTAAAATATGAGATGAGATTAAAAGAGAATTGGCAATTATTATTATTCTTATTATTATCATTATCATTATTATTATTATTATTATTATTATTATTATTATTATTATTATTATTATTATTATTATTATTTATATATTTAAAAAAATTATAAATTATTTTTAGGCACAAATTAACGAAATAAGCTCTTTTTTTTCGTTCCTTTTCTTGAAGGAGAAAGGGAGGGAGGGGGGGGGGGGGGAATTTAAGAGGAATAGGATTTTTATTTCTTACTTTTCATTTCAGAATAAATTCTTAATATCTCTTTCTCACTTCACGCACCCAGACACACACACACACACACACACACGCACCCACACAACACACGCTCGCGCACCATCACACCAAACACTACGCACGCATGTACGCACACAATACACGCTCGCTCGCACACACATCACATACATACACGCACGCTCGCATGCATTCACACAACACACGTAAGGACAACGCACACGCACAACGCACTCATTCACACAGATACACACTCACACACACTTCAGTTTCTTGTATGCAAATATTTTTTCCCATCTGTTGAATAGTTTAAAGAATTTTTTAAAAATTTTCCGCTTCGTTTGACAAGTTGAAAAAATATTGTTTGTTTTTATTAATTTGACATTTACATTGTTCTTATTATTATTATTATTATTATTATTATTATTATTATTATTATTATTATTATTATTATTATTATTATTATTATTATTATTATTATTATTATTATTATTATTATTATTATTATTATTATTATTATTATTATTATTATTATTATTATTATTATTATTATTATTATTATTATTATTATTATTATTATTATTATTATTATTATTATTATTATTATTATTATTATTATTATTACTATTATTATTATTATTTTTTCTTTCTTGTTTTAAATATAAGAAATCTTACATTTATTGAATTTAATTTTTCTATTCTAAAAAATTTTTTTTAAAATATAAAATATTTTCTTTCTAAATTTATCAATATTGTTTTATTTTAATTTTTTTTTTTTTTAATTTTTTAAAGTTTTTTAAATTTTTTATTTAATTTATTCATTTTAAATATTATATATATATATATATATATATATATATATATATATATATATATATATATATATATATATATATATATATATATATATATATATATATATATATATTATATGTAGGGCTGGTTCAAATTAAAGGACGACAAGCCCCTGAAAGTGTGTAATTCAAAGGAAATTCGGATAAAAAGATAAAGGGGGTGTGTTCCAGACTTTCCCCTTAGAGTACATATAAGAATGAGCACAGAGTTACGTCTAGGATCAGAGAGTTGGAAAGAGAATAGGAAAAACAAATAGTAACACTGCAAAAAATTGTCCTAACTAATCGTTGGGACAAGTGGCAAATATTACAAAATAAATCGGTGAAGCGACTTTTTTATGCTTAACATATCTTTTCTCTATTAAAAATTTTACTATGACATTTTTTTGCCACTTGTCACAACGATCCGTTAGGACAATTTTTGCAATGTACAATCTCAGTATTCATTGTAAAAGTGATAGTGAAGGTGAGGGATGCAATACTATGACTACTATAAAGAGATGAGAGAGGGAAGGAGAGCTAAAAAGACGAAAAGCTCTATAAACTCCAACCTTATCATCGAAGAATGCAGTTATATGTTTAACTACTACAGATATGTAATGCATACTCCATACAAGAGAGAACTAAACTCTTAAACTGGGGTAGGTGAGTAGAAGTTCATAAAGTGCCTCAGGACATACGATTTGTTATTAGAACCCTGTTTAGAGAGAAAGATAGATAGATGAGAAAAAAAGAAAATTCTTTTGAATAACTTACAATATTAAACATAAATGAGTTGGAAATGGGTGGAGAATGAGGAATAGCTCCGGAATCGTCAAAAGAGAAATTTGGGGCAAAATTTGAGCAAAAACTCAGTAAGTAAAACGTCAGCAGATATTCGGTCGGAAGATAGTAAAGGAGGAAGTGGAAAGAAACAAAATTAAAGCTGACATTTTTTTTTATTTTTTTTTTTTTTTGCAAAATGCCAGAAAGGATTAATAAATTTTCTTGGGATATTCCGGGATTAAATATAAGTAGCATGGATTTCTGGAGTTTGAAGATTACGGTAATTACTAAAGGTATCATTCCTTATTTCGAACAGAACGAGAACAAGCTTTAGTTGAAGGGAAAGTATACCAAATTGGCGACTCCATGCCAGAGCAAACACCTCGGTTATGCATTCTGCGTATTTCGACAGACCCTTTCCACTTCATGCCAGAGCATATTACCTCAGTTATGCGTTCTGCGTATTTCGACAGACCCCTCCACTTCATGCCAGATCAAATCACCTCCGTTATGCGTTTTGTGTGTTTCGAGAGATCCCTCCACTCCATGCCAGATCAAATCACCTCCGTTGTGCGTTTTGTGTATTTCTACAGACCCTTCCACTCTATGCCAGAACAAATCACCTCGGTTATGCATTCTGTGTATTTCGAGAGACCTCTTCACTTCATGCTAGAGAAAATCACTTCGGTTATGCATTCTGTTTATTTTGAGAGACTCCTCCCTCCGAACAGTAATCATTCCAAGGAAAATCAAAGTAGGACGACAAGTTCGACGAGTATGCACTCAGAAATATTAAAAATGTCTTCTTGAAGTAGAGTAAGATAGAGATAAGAGATGATCGGAAGGAATCCAGAGTTGCAAAGAGTTTATCAGAATAAGAAGCAATATTAAAAATCAAGAAAAAAGTCAATAATGTTGGGTTCATCTCCAAGAAGATCAAGGATACAAGTGGGAAGATCTGCTGAATGTCATTTTGGATTTAGAAATGTTAGGAGAGGTCAACAGAATTATCTTGAGTATTAAAGAAAAGCCATTGACGATGGTCAACATTGGCACTAAGGATGAAAATTTCAGAAAAAGGAGAAGATAAGAGAATGTGTTCTACTCTGGAGTAAATAATATAAAAATTTATTCTGCTTAGTAGAATGTCGTGTTAAATAAAACAAACATAAATCTGATGGTAGATGGAAAGCGAACCTTAGCCACAGAGTAGGGAATTCAAATTACAGACACGAGTACAGACAACTTCAAATTAGAGACACAAGAACAGACAACTTCAAAATAAAGACACAAGAAAAGACGACTTCAAATTAGAGACATAAGAACAGACAACTTTAAAATAAAGACACCAGAATAGACAACTTCAAATTAGAGACATAAGAACAGACAACTTCAAATTAGAGACACAAGAACAGACAACTTCAAAATAAAGACACAAGAAAAGACGACTTCAAATTAGAGACATAAGAACAGACAACTTTAAAATAAAGACACCAGAATAGACAACTTCAAATTAGAGACATAAGAACAGACAAATTCAAATTAGAGACACAAGAACAGACAACTTCAAAATAAAGACACAAGAAAAGACGACTTCAAATTAGAGACATAAGAACAGATAACTTTAAAATAAAGACACCAGAATAGACAACTTCAAATTAGAGACATAAGAACAGACAACTTCAAATTAGAGACACAAGAACAGACAACTTCAAAATAAAGACACAAGAAAAGACGACTTCAAATTAGAGACATAAGAACAGACAACTTTAAAATAAAGACACCAGAATAGACAACTTCAAATTAGAGACATAAGAACAGACAAATTCAAATTAGAGACACAAGAACAGACAACTTCAAAATAAAGGCACAAGAAAAGACGACTTCAAATTAGAGACATAAGAACAGACAACTTCAAAATAAAGACACAAGAACAGACAACTTCAAATTAGAGACATAAGAACAGACAACTTTAAAATAAAGACACGAGAATAGACAACTTCAAATTAAAGACACAACAATAGACAACATCTTTGTGCACGTATGGTCAACAAACTTTTTTAGCTGAAAATTGAAGATAGAGATTGTAAAAAGGAATAGAGTAAGATTTTCTGTCGGATGTTTCAAACACAGGAGTTTCAGTCAAGGACATCAGATGAGGTCTAGAAGAGGAAAGATGGTGTTCAACAGCAGTGTAAATTAAAGTCCACGAATGTTGTAGAAGTTAATGCAGAAGGAAGACCATACAACAGAAACAGATAGGTGTTTAATTGATGGTACCAACCTCACCACTAATGACCGTCTACTTACAAGTGGTGATTGTGAGAGGTGTGGCTAAGGGTCGATATTTGAAAGACATTTCTCCTAGGATGTTTTTATTTGATATATTTTAAATATTTTTTTAAAGGGAATTGTAATGTGTGAGTGTTTGTGGTTTGTTATTAAGGAGTGTACAACTCCTTGGATATGAGTAGGAAGATATGATGATGATGATGATGCGCTCTAAAAGGGGTGAATCATTAGCCATCAGAGCGTAATGGTATATATATATATATATAATATATATATATATATATATATATATATATATATATATATATATATATATATATATATATATATATATATATATATATATATATATATATATATATATATATATATATATATATATATTATATATATATATATATATATATATATAATATATAATATATATATAATATATATAAATATATATATATATATATATATATATATATATATATATATATATATATATATATATATATATATATATATATATATATATATATATATATATATATATATATATATATATATATTAAAGAAATTAAACTATTATGAAAAATAATTATTACTAGCCTCATGTTTCAAATCGTTATTGTTGTAGTTGTTGTTGTTATTGTTGCTGTTTCATTATTTACGCGTCCTTTAACTTTGTTTTTATTACGCTTAATATATTTTATCGCATTTTTATATTGTTATATAGGGAAATAATTTTAGGGGTATTAAACACAAATATTATTCTCTTAAAGGGAGAGAGAGGGGAGGAGAGTGGCAGATTTAAAATGGGGGAGCTTTTTAAAACAACCGAGGGAGGGAGTTGAGGAGACTGGCAGATTTAAAATAGGGAGAGTGAATGGGGGAGCTTTAAAACAAATGAGGGAAGGTTTCGAAATTAGAAACTTTGAGTGATTATAAACTGAACGAAAGTTTTAAAGTAAAAATTACTCAGACTATAGAACAAAAACTGACACGGACACAGAAACAGGGAGGGAGAGGGAGAGGAAATGAAAAGAAAGGGATTTTGGAAGTGAAAGAAAGAGAGAGAGAGAGTCAAGAGGGATGGTTCAACATACATACCAACTGACATGCCTCCATACAGACATAAAAAAATGGAATGTAGAGAGAGAGAGAAATAGAGATAGATAGATAGATAGATAGATAGATAGATAGATAGATAGATAGATAGATAGATAAATAGATAGATAGAGAGAGAGAGATTAGCCGATAGCCGTAAAAAAAAAAAAAAAAATGAAAAATAAAATTTTTAAAAAAAAAAAAAAAAAAAAAAAAAAAAACCTGAATATAAAAAAAATATAAAAATAGATAGACAGAATGATAGATAAATATATAGATAATGGGTAGAGAATAAAGAGGATAGATAGATAAAAAAAAAAAAAAAAAAAAAAAAAAAAAAAAAAAAAGAGAAAAGAAGAGAGAGAGAGAGAGAGAGAGAGAGAGAGAGAGAGAGAGAGAGAGAGAGAGAGAGAGAGAGAGAGAGAGAGAGGAAGAGAGAGAAAAGGAAGTGGAAAGGAGACATGAGGAATGGAAAGAGTAAGCAAGAGAATGAATGACTCGATACAAGGAAAAGAGAAGAGAGAGAGAGAGAGAGAGAGAGAGAGAGAGAGAGAGAGAGAGAGAGAGAGAGAACAAAAAAAAGTTTAAATACAAAATAAAGGAAGATTCCGGTCCCTCTTACAGGGTAAAATCCTCTCCTGGAAGAGAATGATAATGATAAAGAAGAAGACCAAAAAAAATATAAAGACCTTTAAAAAAAAAGAAAAGAGATTTTTTAGTAAAAGTAATTTTGGAAAAAATGAAATAAATGTAGCCTTATAAGTATTTTAAGAGAGATAAGAAAGATGAAGGAATTTTATTACATAGAAGTAAAGGTGAATTTAAGATGATAGTAAGAGTGAAAAAAAAAGTGAAAAATTTATTAAATAAAAAAAAAAGAACGAGAAGGATGAAGGAAATATATTAGATAGAAGAGCAGATGAATTAAAGATAGTGGTAAAAGAAAGTGTAAAAAGAAAAAAAAGTGACGAAAGGAGGGATACTGAACGAATATGACGGTAAATTTTAAATGTTATGTGAAAAGATGAACTATAAAGAGAGAGAGAGAGAGAGAGAGAGAGAGAGAGAGAGAGAGAGAGAGAGAGAGAGAGAGAGAGAGAGATCAGAAAAAAGATAGCTTAAAGATGAACATAAGAGATTAGATTTTTTTAAAGGAGATGGAAAAAGGAAAAAAAGGCGTTGTGAAAGAACTGTTTAATTAGAGGATGAAATTAAGAGATAGATTGAGTGAGAGATAGAAGTGAGAGAGAGAGAGAGAGAGGAGAAAAAAGAAGCAACGTGAAAAAGAGATTAGACGAAGTTAGAAGTAAAGACATGATAGAGAAAGAGAGAGGAAGGAAGAGAGGAAAAGTAAGAGAGATACTGAAGGAGAGAGAGAGAATCTCCCTTTTGACGTATTTGAACAAAGTCCCAAAACTATTTAGTCCATTTCCTTCACTATAATTAAAAGGGAACAAAATTTGTCAATAAATCAAACTTTGTTCTCTTTCGAAGTTTAATCATTTTGTGTCACTTTGTATCATTTATATATATATTTACCCCACTAGGTAGTTCTCCCTCTTGGTAGTTCTCCCTCTTGGTAGTTCTCCCTCTTGGTAGTTCTCCCTCTTGGTAGTTCTCCCTCTTGGTAGTTCTCCCTCTTGGTAGTTGACCTCGAGCGTCGAAAGCCATACTGGTGATCTGAGAGAAGAGAATGAGACTTCAAATGATCCAGGAAATGAGAGTTGAGGAGAGTTTCAAAAATTTTAAACAGAAAACTAAAACTATAGTTTTAGTTTTACCCTCCAATGATTTAGCGTTTCTCAACATTTTGAGCATTTTCACCCCCTAAAAAGTCGAAACATTAAGGTCATAACCTCACGACCACCTCGAATTGCTTCTTATGCCTGTCAGGTGTCAAATTCAAATGTGTAAAGTGAGTTATTAATCGTCCGTCTGATTAATAAATTTAAAATGTTTTCGACAGCTATTTAGTGAAAAAAAAAATAGTTATAGCTCTAGTTTTTAATACGAATTTTATTACGTTTAATCTTTGCTTACAATATAATGTGAAGAAAGAATTTTGAATTTTTTTTTTTTTTTTGTACTTTTTTTGTAGGTATTTGATTCTTTTTATCCACTGCTACACTCCCCACCACCACTCACCCCTATATGTGATCCCGAACCTCAGATTGGGAGACTCTGACTTAGAGGGTAGTAGAAACTACCGTGGCTCAAACGGTAGAGTGATTGACTCACGTACTTTAGGGCGCCGGTTCGATCCCACTTGGGGATCCTAGGTATATACTACCTAGAAAAGTTTCTCTCCTAGAATAGGGCAATGCCGGTGAGATGTGAATTTTTATAAAAAAAAAAATTACAACTCTTGGTGCCTTTCAGGGATATATGAAATATTAAAGTCCAAGTACATATATATGTTCCCCTCTTGGTATTATGGTTATAGGTTTTCAATTCATATGATTGACGGGGTAGTCGAATCCAAATGTACCACTATTATTGGTTAATGCATTGCCTTTTCAGTGAAATAGGAGATAATAAAGTTCAAGTACATATGCATGTTAATTTCTTTGCATCATGGTTATAGTTTTACCATTCCAATGATATACCGGATAATAGAATTTAAATGCACCATTTTTGATAGATCATCTAGTTAAAGTTTTGGCCTTTCAGTGATATGAGTTAATAGAATCCTAGATTTTATGTCGAAATTAAAAATTTGTTTAGTAAGGAGCTCGGAAACCTGTATCTCAGAGCAAAGGTTCATGTATTAGAGTTGAGATAGAGCAAAGGTTCATGGCATTAAGGTAGAGATAGAGAAAAGGTTTGTAGCTTTAGATTCGAGATAGAACAAAGGTTCATGGCATTAAATATATATATATATATATATATATATATATATATATATATATATATATATATATATATATATATATATATATATATATATATATATATATATATATATATTGCAAGTTATGTATTTAATTTATGGATTAATGATTATGCATCAAAAGTGCTTAAATTTTCTTTCTTTTATAATTTATATAGAGGAATATTGTTTTCTTATAATGTTGTATAAAAATTTAAATGGTTGAAAATTAAAAGGAATTGTCTTTTCTGTTTTCTCTTTTGTCTATAACCTCAAATTGCATTAGATTAAAGCTCAATAAAATTTTGTTGAAGATTTGATTGAATATATATTAGGAATTCTAAATTCTAACAGTTCTATATTGGATAAATTATATGAAGATCAGATTCTTGTATTACCCTATATGAAATCTTGAATCAAATATTAAAGAAGTTATATTTCT
>SEYY01020245.1:67500-70000 GCA_009176605.1 Armadillidium nasatum
TAATAGAGAACATAGCTATCACTGGAGAATCAACAGCTAATGACAAAAAAAAAAAAAAATAAAAATAAAAAGACAAAAACAAAATGGAAACACAATTACAAATAGGGAATACATCTACCACTGGGGAATCAACAGCTAAAAATAACAAAAATACCAAAACGGGAACACAATTACTAATAGAGAAAACACCTAACACTGGTGAATCAACAACCAATAACAGTAAAATACCAAAATGAGAATACAAATGCAGATAGAAAAGTACAAATAAATAATGTAAGGAATTTTATTTAAAGTTGTGTGAGAATTTCGAGAACGAACAACCAATAAATACAATTACAATATTAAATTCATTTTATAATTCCTACTGTAGTATTAAATGATTCTACAGTTGCTCAACGGTAAAGTGATTGACTCACGTGTATGAGGCGCAGATTCGATCCCACTTGGGGATCCTAGATATACACTATCTAGAAAAGTTCCTCTCCTAGAATAGGGCAATGCCCGTGAGATGTAAACTTTTAAATAAAAAAATTTAAAATTTTTTTTAAAGTATCAAATGACTCAAAATATAACAATAATAATAATAATAATAATAATAATAATAATAATAATAATAATATTTGATATACTGGTGAAAATAGTACATCAATTAACATACTAAAGATAATCATGACTATATTGTTATTATCTTACCTGGAGTACTTGACGCTTGCAAGAACCCATAACGTAATATAAAGGTAGATGAACTGGTTCAATTTTTAATCTTGATTCTAGCGAGAAACTAATTAGAAAGTTCCCCACCTGAAGAAGGGCAATGCCCTTGTTGAACGAACGTTTAAAAATTTTAAAATTATTGAAAATATTGAATAATTGATTCTAATTTGTCGTACGGAAGATTAGGAATAATAATAATAATAATAATAATAATAATAATAATAATAATAATAATAATAATAATAATAATAATTAGTAGTTGCATAAATAACAGGATTAGAAAGTAACATGACTAATTAGTTATATGAACAAACCGGACTAAATAGTAAATAGTAGTATTAATAATAATAATATTATTATTACTATTACTACTACCACCACCACAACAACTTCCACTACCACTATAATATAATAATATAATAATAATAATAATAATAATAATAATAATAAAAATAATAACAATCATCATCTTTCTTCCCAAGTTTTGAAAGAAGCAATTTTAACTTTTAAGTTTTATAACGGAAGTTTGATAATAAATAGTACGAATAATAGTTATTTAAAAGTAATTAATATTAGGTTATTATTATTGTTATTATTTATTAGTAATAGTAGTAGTTGTAGTGTTAATAATACTAATAATAATAGTAATAATAGCAGTTGTAATGTTAAGTGTATTCAAAATAGATAATATATGGTTTGTTTTTATTTATTAACTTATTTATGCATTTATTTATTTATTTATTTATCTGTTGTTTGTATTTTTATTATTATTACAAGTAGTAGTAGTAGTAGTCATTGTAGTATCAGTAGTAGTTAATAAATTAGTAGAAGTAGTAGGAATGGTAGTTGTACATAGTAGTTATCAATATTTGGCACCACACAACTTTTTGTAAAATCATTGTTATCACGAAACGAATTTACTGTATACTTATTGGAAAGGTAATAAGAGGAAACTGGACTCAGAAATTGACGATAAGAGGAAACTTGGACTCAGAAATTGATGATAAGAGGAAACTTGGACTCAGAAATTGATGATAAGAGGAAACTTGGATTCAAAAATTGATTGTAAGAGGAAATTTAGACTCAGAAATTGATTATAAGAAGGAAACTTGGACTCAGAAACTTGATGATAAGAGAAAAACTTGGACTCAGAAATTGATGAAGAAATTTGGACTAAAATGATACTAACGGAAACTAAGAGGAAACTTGGACTTAAAAATTGATGATAAGAGAAAATTTTGACTCAGAATTGATTCTAAAAGGAAACTTGGACTCGGAAATTGATACTAAGAGGAAACTTGAACCCAGAAATTGAGTAAGGCAGATTATCGTTTTATAAATATACATCATGCTTGTATTCTGAAAATTTGTCCCAAGGTTAAGTACAAGAAGTTTTCGAGAAATGTACTGACATGATGAAGAACTCCGTGACGTCATAAACCTTGGTCTTTGAGTACCCTTTATGTGTTGTGATTTTTATTATTTAATTATGTTATTCAAAGGAGGTCTGTGTATTACAGTCTAACGTTTCTTAAAGTTTAATTTATTCTATCTTGCATTATGTTTAATTACGTTATTCGAAGAAGATATATCTGATAGTATCTGTGTTTGGAGTCTGTAGATCTATAGTTGTGTTTCTAATCTGTAGATTTGTAGTTTGTTAGAAATCTCTAGATCTATATTTGTGTTTGGAATCTGTAGAACTGTATTTGTGTTTGGAATCTGTAGATCTGTATTTGTGTTTGGAATCTGTAGATCTATAGTTGTATTTCTAATCTGTAGATTT
>SEYY01020246.1:0-5000 GCA_009176605.1 Armadillidium nasatum
CTTACACCTGTATTCATTTTAAAAAAGTTATAAATTTTGCGGGAATTTCCGACATTTTCGTCACTCGGTTTCAATCTTATGTCAAAAGAAGGTAGCATATTTTATGTATATTTCTCACTCGATGGACTCAGGAACGTACATAGATAACATCTTTGAACCATCATACAGAGATTTTATTCATGTTTCCAGGGAATAGAAGAGTAAGATACCATCTTAAAGCATCATTATCAATTAATCATTCGACTACCGAAACAACATAGTTGTATTTAGGAAAGAACAGGAGGGATTCAAAGGGAATGCAGAAAAGAAAACACGAAACCAAGGTGTATGTTTACGAGTATGCAAAATCTTGAGATGGCACGTATAACCCAGAGGGGAGGCTCATGGACCTATGTGAGGGGATCAGGTTGAGGGGTTCGCGCTCTCGGCACCTCCTCACCCCTACCACACCCACCGAGAGCGCTGATCCCTACCTGATCCCCTCATATCGGTCCATGACGTCACAGGGGTAGGTGTGAGCGCATGCGCAGATGACGTCATCACCGAGAGTGCCATGTAATGTTGCAAAAAGGCTCTTGCAATGCTAGTTGACATGGAATTGCATGAGTGCCAAGTGCTAGAAAGTGGTCTAGCATCAGTGCCAAATGCTAGAACGTGCTAGAAATGGCACTCAGGAAAGAGCATGAGTTAGGCCCTGGCCTTACCGAATAAGGCTTGGCACGTGCCTGATGGCACTGACCGTGGGAAAAAGGTCAAAAGTGGGCGGAGCTTAAAGGGTTAAGTGTCAAAATGGAGCGGGTCTTAAAGGATTAACATAATTAATTAAGGGATTATCCGGATTAATTAGCGGATTATCCAATTAATTGACCGATTATCCAATAAATCGGATTAAAATCGACTCACGAAAGAACCATGAAAGGGGGGCACCACCCCATCCCCCTGAGGTGCGTTCCGCCCCATTGTAATATTGCATGCAACATTGCACCAGTGTCATGCAGCATTGCAACAGTGCTAGTTCCTTGCAACATGGCACTGGCCCTCTTCAAAACTACCCCTCTATATAATATATATATATATATATATATATATATATATATAATATATATAATATATATATATATATATATATATATATATATATATATATATATATATATATATATATATATGGCTTCAATGCTTATGAATCTTATCTTTATTAGGAACAGAAGAACAAGAGCTCTATAAAACATTTTAATAAATTCGACGTTTCGAGAAAACAATTCTCATTTTTAAGATCTAATAATATAAAATTACTTTAAAATCAGACAATGAAACAAATAAAATAATGTACAAAATATAGAAACAATTTTTATTTTTTAAAAAACACTGCTAAAAAAAGGGTAGCAGTAGTGGGAATAAACTAATTAAAATGCAAAACAATATATCTCACCTAAAAACTTAACTATTACTAAACTACATCACTAATGTTGTTATTGCGCTGCTGTCTATGTTTAATGATGGTTTGAGGGTGGTTATATAAAATGAATCTAAAATACGTAAATCTAATGGGTGGTTGGTTTGTGCTATTATTTTGAAATTGGATGGACTTAACTGGTGCTGATGTTTTAAGGTGTGTTCTCTGATACTAGAATGGGAGGGATTAGTTATATTTTTACCAGTTCGTTTGATATATATATAAAAATTGTTTCCATATTTTGTACATTATTTTATTTTATTTATTTTATTGTCTGATTTTAAAGTAATTTTATATTATTAGATCCTGAAGATGAGAATTGTTTTCTCGAAACGTCAAATATTAAAATGTTTTATAGAGCTCTTGTTCTTCTGTTCCTAATTATATATATATATATATATATATATATATATATATATATATATATATATATATATATATATATATATATATATATATATATATATATATATATATATATATATATATATATATATGTTAATGAAAGTGGAAAGAAGTTAAATAATTGATTTTAAAGACTTTATATTTGAAAATGCAGCATTTAAAATATACTAACTTATTGCAATGGAAAAAACTGAAAGTTCTTACTTGAGTAATATTTATTTTTCGGATTCTTCAAAAGAATGGGAAGGAGAGACTTTCTTTTAGGATCTTTACTTCTTAGACTGTATTTATAATTTAAATTTCCTCTGTAAACGGACGAGGGCAATTTTTGTATAATCGAAGTTTTCCTTAAACGATGTCCGCTTTCTATTAAGCCAAGTGATGGAACTTCAATTTTATCAGGTAATCCTTTATCACCAGCAAATCTAATTACTTTCACTTCTTGAATATGAGAAGATTTTCCATTATTGCCATACCTAAATCGAACATGTTCACCCGAGTCTTCAAAATCACTTGAATTTAACTCTGTAGAATCGCCTTCATCAGATCTACTGCTGTCTTCTGCATAATCAAAATCTAGGTATTCAAAAGACCCACTACTTTCTCCAGAATTACTAAATTCTTCAGAACCAAAATATTCAAAAGAATCACTCTCTTCTCCTGAATCATCGCCTTCTCTGGAATCATTTTCATCTGATCCACTGGATTCTTCAGAATAATCATACTCTAGTGAGTTTTGAAATGATTCACTTGATTCTTCAGATTCATAAGATCCTCCTGAATTGTCAATATTTCCTACTTTGATGAAACCTCCTGATCTAAATAATCTACCACCAAATCTCCCTAAGTTTCTGAATTTTCTTCTAAATAATGGTCTTATTATTCCTCTAGGTCTCCTAATAAATGAATTATTATTTAACATTTGAGACGTAATTTCACCTCTAATATTCTCATTTACATTATTTAGGTTTGATTGCTTTTTGGAATCTAAAATAAGGTCTGTATTTCGTCCATTCACTGTAACAGTTGTAATTCGAGGGGCAGTTACTTCATTAGCAACAGCAATTTCTGACTTTGTTCTATTAGGTTTCCTCAAAACTGAACCTAAAATTTTAAAAAGAATATATATATATATATATATATAATATATATAATATATATATATATATATATATATATATATATATATATATATATATATAAATAAATATAATATATATATATATATATATATATATATATATATATATATATATATATATATATATTTTTTTTTTTTTTTTTTTTTACAAAACGCCACCACTCACGGGCAGAGCCCTTTTCAAGGAGGGGGCACACACATAATGACAAACTCACACAAACACACACATCTAACGCACAGCCCTCAGGTGGGCGCAGACGGAAGACTTGAAGAGTGGAAGATTAAATACAGTTGGAAAAATAGAAGATGGTAGAGAATTCCACAGAATAGAGGTGGCTGGAAAGAAGGAGGTACCACAACGGGCTAGCCTGGGATTCCCTACGTCCACACAAAATTGGTGCGAAAGCAGGGCACCCCTCGTGCAACGAGGACGACGCAACGGTGGAGGAATGCGAGAGGCCAATTCCCTCGAGCACCTGCCATTGTAGTACCTGTAGAAAAGATATAGCGCGCCAACGTCACGTCGCAGGGACAGAGGGTCAAGAGAGTTTGAAAGTAGGGGACAGTTTATTAATCTCATAGCTTTTGACTCAACCCTATCCAGAAGAGAGGAGGAGCCGGAGCCCCCCCCAAATGTGAGAACAGTACTCCATACAAGGGCGAATGAGACCCTTATATATCTGGAGTAACTGCTCAGAAGAAAAAAACTCTCGCAACCTGAACAGAACTCCCAGCTTCTTAGAGGCAGCTTTAGCAACCATTGTGATATGTGGTTTCCAAGACAGTTTGTTGTTTATGTTTAGACCAAGAATGTTAATGTTATTTACAGGTGAGACGGGAGAGCCATCGAAGAGGATAGGAAAGTTAGGGAGGTGTTTTGGAGAGGGAGATGTAAAGAAGTTGAGTTTTTAAAGAGTTGAATTTCACAAGGTTGCTATGACCCCACCGGGAAATTCCATTCAGATCGGCAAGAATAGAATCGGAAAGTTGAAGACGAGAAGCAAGTCTAGAAGCAAAAGATGGAGCAGATTTGAAATGAGTAGAAGAATGTAGAGTTGAATCATCAGCATAAGAGTGAACAGAGTTAGAAGTGCAGTGGAGAAGATCGTTAATGAAAAGTAAGAATAAGGTTGGAGATAAAACAGAACCCTGAGGAACACCACAGTTGAGAGAAAAGGAGGAAGAGGTCGCTCCATCTACAACTGCCGAAATGGAACGATCTGAGAGAAAACTAGACAAGAGTAAGCAAAGAGAAGGAGGAAACCCAAAGGAAGGGAGCTTAGAGAGTAGCGACGCATGCCATACCCGGTCGAAAGCCTTGGATATGTCAAGCGCCACCACACAAGACTCCCCGAAATCCCTAAGGGCAGAAGACCATAGATCAGTAGAGATAGGAAAGTATGTCACCAGTTGACCTCGAGCGACGAAAGCCATACTGGTGATCAGAGAGAAGAGAATGAGACTCCAAATGATCCAGGAAATGAGAGTTGAGGAGAGTTTCAAAAATTTTAGATAGAACACAAGTGAGAGCTATAGGTCGATAGTTAGAAGGGTCAGAACGGCTACCTTTTTTCGGGATCGGCTGAACCAACGCACGCTTCCAGCATAGAGGAAAAGTATTAGTATTAAGGCATAGAGAGTAGAGCTGAACGAGGACAGGGGCCAACTCGGAAGCACACTCCCTCAGAACACGAGGGGAATGCCATCCGGGCCACTGGCCTTCCTGACGTTCACAGATTTCAGGATCCCATGCACCCGATCATGAGTAATTATAGGTAGAGGCATGGGACACCTGAGAGGAGAAGGAGTAGGAGGAGGGATGCCAGAAATCGAGCAGGGTGGAATTAGATGAAAAAAGGAGGCCGAAGAGATTAGCCTTTTCAGAAGGAGTATTAGCTATAGAACCATCAGAGCGAATAAGAGGAGGAAAGGCAGATTTACAGAAGTTGTTAGAGATATTTTTGACAAGAGGCCAGAAATTTTTATCAGTAGGAGAGC
>SEYY01020246.1:10000-12500 GCA_009176605.1 Armadillidium nasatum
ACATGAAACTTAAGTTCTTAACGCCAAAGAACGAAGTAACATACAGGCGAGTGAGATGAAGATGTGAAGGAAGATTGTGTGACGAGCCAGAATAGAGTATAGACAATGATATAAAATTGATGTTGAGAATGTAGAACATACTAATGCTCATAGAGAGGAGACAACTACGATAGTTTGGGCATATGAAAAAAATGAATAACTGAAGGTATGAGAAGATATACTATGAGTAGACACCGATCGGAGGAAGAGGAGAGGGTAGAGCGAGAATCAGGTGGAGATATAATAAAAGGTTGGCGATTGAGGATTTAGATGAGGAGAATGAGAATAGGACGTATGAAAATCGAACGGCGGAAGAAGGAGTTTCGTTCGGGACGTTTGGTATGCACTTGGCAGGAGATTGGTGAGAAAACAAAATAGTGGAAAAATCAAGGAAAGATATTTTCAACCTGAGCATAATAGACATAAATATTTGGCTATTCCACCATCTTTTGTGCCTGTGGAAACAAATGTAAGGTTCACTGGAAAAGTCGTTTATCCTGACAAATGTTGATTAATTGACAAGAATATTGAAAATCTAATGTTTGGGAAGTGCAATAATAAACAGAATTATGCTTTTAAATTTTACACTTTAGGAAAAAGAGAATTAAAAATGGCTTGCACAATTAATGAAAGCTTATTATCTTCAAATATTTTATTCATTATTTATTTATTTATTTTTTTATTTCACCTCTGGTGGGCAAAGGCCAGAGGCCTACTAAAATTCCACCAGAGTTAGGGGGGAAGACGGGATCCTAGTCAAATCAAAGGCCGCCGTGACCTGATACTCAACGTTTAAAGATGTGTAAGTCATAGAAAGTTGGGAAAATAGAAGAAGGGAGTGTGTTCCAGATTTAACCAGTAGAGTACATGTAGGACAGAGCATAGCGGTTAAGTCTGGAGTCAGAGAGTTGGATAGAGAAAGGATGAGACTGTGTAGAAAGTCGAGTTACACGAGCCCTTCTCAGTTTAGGAGAACAGTGTCCATTGAATTAATAGCGATAGTATAGAGTGGAGTGGCGCAACAATTCGACGGGCAGAAAGAGACTGGAGAGAATTAGTGAGAGCAGGAGAATTGAGAAAGCGAAAAGATCTAGACACCAGATTTTCCAGGAGAGCTGTATAAGTGAAACCAACCCAGAAGTGTGACGCATTCTCCAAACAGGGGCGAACAACACCTCTATACAGAGCAAGAAACTGGGGTGGCATGAAGTAATTCTGAAGGCGTCTCAGAACACCTAACCTCTTAGAAGTTTGTTCAGAAAGAGAGGTAATGTGATCTTTCCAAGAAAGATCACGAGAAAAAAAGAAACACCAAGAATATTAAGAACAGATGAAGGTCTGAGTTGAGTGTTTTCGAAGAAGATATCATAGTTGTGTGGAAGATTGTGTCGAGTAGAAAGATGGAGGAATTGAATTGTTCTCTCTGTCCCAATTTGAAATACGGGAAAGATCTTAGGTCAGTTGCTCCAAGGCTATAATTCTCGAGTTTATCAACTGTTTTTGGGTGGGATGTTTTTCAAACTTGTAAGGAATAATGAAGGGTGGAGTCATCAGCATAGGAGTGGATAGGAGATGAAGTAACAGAGAGAAGGTCATTAATGAAAAGTAGGAAAAAGTGTTAAATTCCCTCAAATTTTTTTTATACTGTTTACAGTAATTCTTTATTTAGAGATGGATCTCATTAGTAAACTTTTACATGTTAATGATTATTGCTGTATAGAAAAATTAAAATGTATTTTTATTTGCACTAATGCTTGCTACAATGCAAACACTTGAACAATTCAGTTGTACTTGTATTTATACTTATACTTAAGTACAGTGGCCTTTACTTGGACCCAAGCCTAATATATTATATATAATTATATATATATATATATATATATATATATATATTATATATATATATATATAATATATATATATATATATATATATATATATATATATATATATTATATATATATATATATATATATATATATATATATATATATATATATATAATATATATATATATATATATATATATATTATATATAATGTTAAAAATTATTTTTGAAATAAAATTTTAAATTTAAAGGAAAATTTTCAGGTATTGGGAAGGAAATTTAAAACCTGCTTTTACACTAAAATCAACAAGAAATCTCTATATTATTATCCTTATTATTATTATTATTATTATTATTATTATTATTATTATTATTATTATTATTATTGGCAAAACCTAAATACTTACTCGATGCTTCTTCGCTTGATTGAAAGAGTAATATTGCCCCTGTAAGTAAAATAAACCTCATCTGAAATTTAAAAAAGGAATATATATATATATATATATATATATATATATATATATATATATATATATATATATATATATATATATATATATATATATATATATATATATATATATGTATATTATATATATATATCCGTAACCGTTCACGGAGCTATATTCAAG
>SEYY01020246.1:25000-42500 GCA_009176605.1 Armadillidium nasatum
GTAGGGTAGATTCCAAAAGAGGAAAGTTTGGAAATCAAAACTTTGTGCTAGACTCTATTGAAAGCTTTCGATATGTCCAAGGCTTTAGTGAAAGATTCACCGAAATGCCGAAGAGCGGAGGACCAAGAGTCAGACAGAATGGAAAGATGATCACTAGTAGAACGTTTCTTACCGAAGCCATACTAGCAATCAGATAAGATTAGAGGGATTGAGATGTTTCCAAATTTTCCTGTTAAGGATAGATTTGAAAACTTTAGAAAGAATGGAGGTTAAAGAAATGGGACGGTAGTTAGAGAGTTAAGATGGGTCCCACCTCTTCGGTAAAGGCTGAATGACTGTGGGTTTCCAGCAAGAAGAGAAGGTTGAAATAGAAAGAGAAAGATGAAATAGTTTACTAAAGAAGGTTCCAAGCTAAGAAGCATAAGTTTTGAGAACCACAGGAGGGATACCATCGGGACCGTACGCTTTGTTAATATTAAACTGAGTGAGAGAGAGACAGACAGACAGACAGACAGAGCAGAAATGACGTCTTTAGAAGAAATTACAATTTAAAGCATAATTGAGTTGGAGGGGGTTGAAGGAGTAGGAACAGTTCTAGAATCGTCTAAGGTTGTATTAAAGGCAAAAGTTTGAGCGAAAAATTCAGCTTTAGAGGAAAGCAAAACGGCAGTTCAACAGTTAGAAGATATTGAAGGAGGGAAAGAGGAAGAAGCAAAGTTAGAGTTGACATTTTTTGCAAAATGCCAGAAAGAACACGAAGAAGAGGGACCAGAAAGATTATTAAATTTTTTTATGGAGTAAAGAGTTTTAAGTCTTGCGAATGATAGATTTTGCATGATTCCCTGATGAATAATAAGTTGCGTGAGTTTCTATTGTTTGAAGACGATGGTAATCCCTGAAGGCAGCATCCTTGAGGCGTGTAGCGCAAGAACAAGCCGAATTAAAAAAGGTTTGTTAGTCTTAGTAGAAGGGAAATATATATATATATATATATATATATATATATATATATATATATATATATATATATATATATATATATATATATATATATATATATATATATATATATATATATATATATATATATATATATATATATATATATATATATATATATATATATATATATATATATATATATATATATATATATATATATATATATATATATATATATATATATATATATATATATATATATATATATAGAGAGAGAGAGAGAGAGAGAGAAATTTCACACCAGGGCCTACTTGCAAGTTGCAACAAAAAAACAACCGCAAGATAAATGATAACACAGTTAGATGTTTATCACCATTACATTCCATTTCTCATTTCTATTCCTGAGTAAGCGAACATATAGCGAAATTAAAAATTTCATAATTTAAAGAAATTACAACAAAGGTAATGTGATCAGAACTCTGTAGTTCAAAGCAAGCATTATAAAGTACCCCCCATATAACTATGTTAATAATAATTGACTCTTTTCTCACAATGTTTGGAACGTTTGGTATTTATAGGTTTGTCTGAAGTGCCCTTTGGAAGGAGGGATATTTATGACTTTCAGGGAACATAAAATTATTGAAAAACAGTCTGGATTCGAGAGAAACAATCGATTCTTAACTCAGACTCAGACTCTCCACCACTGTTTACAAGCAATTTTAAATTACACTTTTTCTTTGAGAATCTAAATTTGAATTTCAAAAATATGCTTATTTATTCTTAGCGTGCTATTGGGACGAAAGCTTAATGAAAATGTAAAGAAATTGATGTAAGAAATGATTTGGCTCTCAGATGGTAGCTAAATGCAAATCTAGCTTAAGAATATTAAAGTAAAAGTATTTAAATTTAAATTATTACCTTTAATAATTTCACAGAATAAAAGGGAAAGCACTTCACTCATAAGGGGAGGACGAAGCGCCGTCAGAAACGATGCAAGTACACCCTACTGAGAATAACTCTCAGGTTGAAAAGGTGGACTAAACCATTCTGTTTCTCTCCGTTGACCTTTGGTTCGTTCATTTTCGCATTTGATCTTCTCAGATGGTCTCCAGTGTACACTCGACCCAAATTGGAATGTCTATACTACCACTACCCTCCTTCTTCTTCACATATAACTCTACAAATTTAGAAGCGCTTACCCGTACATTTAAAAAAAACAAAAATGGCGAAGCATAAAGCAGACTCGGAGATATTTGGAGGGGAAGAATCCAAACAATGCCCCACATCAGTCTCTCATTCCATCACCACCTTGATTTTGACTGCCTCCTTCTTATAATGGAAATAGTGCTGCCAAGACCTTAATATCTTTTTGCTTGGATGCATGGTCCGTTTTTCTTTAATTTTTTTTAACATTCGCTGCCTTTGTCTAATTTCAATTTTGTCGAACGGTGCCTCTTTTCTTCTTGACTTCACCTTTTGTTCTTTATATTAAATTCAGGTGCTTGGATGCTCTGACAGTAAATCCTACTCTGTTACCTCCTAATGTTTTTATCCTCAATTTTCAGCCACAGGCGGTTATTGCGCTTATGTGCGCAACAATGTTGTTTGTTCTCTTGTATCTAATGTCTCTAACTTGAAGTTTCCTGAATTCTCTACTCTATGACTTAAAATTCTCTTGCACCTCTGAAACTAAATTAATTTGTTTATGCCTATTTATCACCTAATTCTACTGACTATAATAAATTCTTCGACTATTTAAACTATAAGATAGAATACATTCTTTCTTCTTCTCCGTCTCGGGGATCATCAGTTTCGTTGATATCAGCATTCACCATAACAAATGGTTTTCATCTAGTTCACATGATAAACTGATGAATTCGCTTACCACATTTCTATTCAGAACAACCTCGAGTTGTTGGTGATGAACCCAACATTCTTGATCTTATTTTAACTTTTTATCCATCTCCTTACACTATTAAACTATTTCCTCCTCAAGGTTCATCCGATCACCTTCTCAGTATCTTGTTATGTCTCTTAGAATCTTCTTTAATAATGGCCCCTGCCTTTGGTGAAGAAACGTTTCTGCCACTTCAGTGCTGCTAACTAGTCTGTCTTGCTGTTGTACTCCACTGATTTCCCATAGAAAGGATACTGTTTTCATTGGAGGGGTCTCTCTGAATGTGCAGAGCGCATAACTGAGGAGATTCTCTATGGCATGGAGGCGTACATTCCATATTCATCTAAACCTAACAAACCTTGGTTTAACTCTACTTGATCTCGTCCTATTCGACGCAGGCTACCTTCAAAGATTAACGTCGCTTCAAACTCAAAGAAACTCATGAATTTTACATTTCATCGAGGAATTGTGAAAAATCTGTACTCCGCAACACCAGAAACTTAATCTTTCTGGTTCCTCTTCTTCACTCTCCTTCTGGGATTTAGCAAAAAATATCAACTCTAACTTTGCTTCTTCTTCTTTTCCTCCTCTAGTATCTTAATTAAGACTGCACAACTACTATTTTGCCTTCTGCAAAAGTTGAGCACTTCGTTCAAACTTTTGCCTCTAATTCCACCTCAGACGATTCCTAAACTAATCCTCTTCCTACAGCCACCTCCAGTTTATTTATGCCTAATAGTAATTTCTTTTGAAGATGCTATTTATGCTCTCTTTGAGCTTTAGCAATAAGAAACCCTGTGGTTCTGATGGTATTCTTCCTGTGTTCCTCAAAACTCGTGATTCTGAGTTTGAACCCTATCTTGGTAAACTATTTCGTGTTTTTTTTTTTATTTGATCTTTCATTATTGCTAGAAACGTGCACTCATTCAGCTTGTACCGAAGAAGACGGCTCTTCTTAACCTTCTTACTATTGTCATATTTCTTTAACTTCCATTCTTCCTAAAGTTTCCGAACCTATCATTAAGAGGCAGATTTCGAATAATCTCAATTTTTCTTATCTTATCTTTGATTGCCAGTATTGTTATAGTAAAGAATGATCTATTGGTGATTTTTTTTCTCTTCTCTCTGTCTCTGTTCAGCATTTCGGTGAATCTTTTTGCTGTCGCGCTATAAATATTGAAAATCTATAATAAAGTTTGCTACAGTTTTGATTAAAAAACTTCCCTCGTTCGGAATCTATCTTCCCTCTATAGTCTCCTCTCATTTATTTTCCGGTCGTTCTGAAGTATTTATAGACGGTCACCACTCTTCCTTAAAATCTCCTAATAATGGTGTTTCTTAGAGATCTGTCCTATCCCAACTCTTTTTCTACTTTTCATTTATGACCTTTCCCCTATTGCTTCATCACCTATCCACTCATATTATTTGACTCCACCCTTCGCAACTTCTTTCAGTTTGAAAGACGTCCCTCCCAGCAGCGCTTAATTGATGCAAGTAAAGTGGCATTGAAGCAGCAAAAATCTGATTTTTCTCATATTTCAAATTGAGGAAGGAAAAATATGGTGCCTTCAATGCCTCAAAAACTCAATTTCTTTATCTCTCTACTCGACACAACTTTCTAAACAACATGACATCTTCGAAAACACACAACTCAAGCCTTCCTTTGTTGTTAATATTCTCGATGTTTCTTTATCCTAATTCAATTAGAGGTTTTCTATTCTGATGTGCCTTTAGATTTTCATTATGCCTTCCCAGTTGCTTGCTCTTTATAAGAGTATTGTTCTACCCTTTATGGAATACGCCTCACATATCTGGAATGTTTAAACTCAAACTGCTCACCTCATGAAGCTGGATTCTAGAGTTTTTCGTCTTATAAACTCTTTCGTTTACACAAACTTTCTGCAGTTTCTTTTTACACGTCGAATTGTTGCGTCACTCTCCCAATACTAGAGCTATTACAATGGACGCTACTCTTCTGAACTCCTCCATAGCATACCTTCTCCATTGAGAAGGGCTTGTGCTACACGAATTTCTACACAGTCTCATATTTCTCTGTCCAAAACTATGACCCAAGACTTAGCCTCTATATACAATCTTATATGTACTTCACTGGAAAAATCTAGAACATATTTCCTTTAACTATTCTCCCCAACCTCTTTTGATATGTACACCTTTAAAAGCCGTGCATTTGGATATGTCGACCGCTAATCTACTATAATCAAGATATTCCCCAACACTGGGTGGAAATTGGTACATGCCAATGGACCATTTCTCACCAGAGGAGATAAAAATTATCAATGAAATTATGAAATTCACTTTTTGAACAGAAAAAAAACTTTAATATCATTGAAAAAATATTAATTTGAAGAAAATAAAGAAGAATTAGCAATTTTTAAAACAAATTTTAATCCTTTTACAAAGAAATATAAAATTTAAGCAAAACCACGATGAATTTAGTCTGTTTTTGGTTTTTAAATCATTAGTATTTTGTTACTTTGCTATTGATTTTATTTTCTAAAATGATCCTTCATTTTCATATATTTCTTGATTGAAAAATTTTCTCTCAAAAATAATTCAGACCGAAAAATAGGATAAAGGTAAAAAAAAATTGAAATATTTTTTCCCAAAAGGGAAATTTATTTAAGCTTAAAGGTTAACGATAAATTCTTTTTATTTCTTCTTTTTAATTAGTAAAATTTTATAACATCTGATTCAATTTTATTTGCATGCAATTTAGATAAATTATTTCAGATTAACAAAAATTTCTGTTATTTATTTCGCTATTATTATTATTATTATTATTATTATTATTATTATTATTATTATTATTATTATTATTATTATTATTATTATTATTATTATTATTATTATTATTATTATTATTATTATTATTATTATTATTATTATTATTATTATTATTATTATTATTATTATTATTATTATTATTATTATTATTATTATTATTATTATTATTATTATTATTATTATTATTATTATTATTATTATTATTATTATTATTATTATTATTATTATTATTATTATTATTATTATTATTATTATTATTATTATTATTATTTTAATTCAATAATTAAGAAATGATTTTGGAATTTTCAACAAAAATGGCTTGTTTTGAGTATCTTTTACATGGACCGGAACAGAACATAATATATTTTACTAATGAAATTCTAAAGAGTTATGTCGAAAAATGAGGCTCTTTATACAAAAATGAATGAAAAACAGAATGGAATGAAAAAATTAAATAATTAATGAATGAATTTGAAAGAGAGAAACAAAAATAAATAAATAAATTAATAAACAGAATAGAAGAACTCAATACTGACATCATTTCTTATGAAGTTGAGTTCACTCATTTAATTCTATATTTAAAAAATTTGTAAAGACACTATTGACAAAGTCCAAATCCATACAAAGTTGCATTATAGCTGCAACTATGCTTTGACTTAATGTAAATTTAGTGTTTCAAAGTTCTGTGGTAAAGGTTTCAAGTTCCTCATAATTTCTTCTTTAGAAAGTTTTACGTCGTTACTCTTCAACTATAAGGTTCCCTTCTTAAATCTTGCTCTTCTATCTTCGACCATCTGGTGAGATATATATATATATATATATATATATATATATATATATATATATATATATATATATATATATATATATATATATATATATATATATATATATATATATATATATATATATATATATATATATATATATATATATATATGCAGTAAATTTCAATCTTATAAAATAAAAAAAAGAGAACTGCTCCTGCATTTGGATACAGTCATATAATTAAAAATTTTCAGGTTAATATTCGTTAAATTAAATAAATTTGAACCGTGTCAGTATGAATAACTTGAATTTTAAAGTTAATATTATCTCCCATATTACTGATATGAGAGTTTTTATTATTATTTTTTTTTTTTTATTTTTTTTTTTTTTTTTTTTACAGAACGCCACCACTCACGGGCAGAGTGCTTTTCAAGGAGGGGGCACACACAGAGGAAGAAAACTCGTTTAAACACACATACCTAACGCACTACCATCAGGTGGGCGCAGACGGAAGCCTTGAAGAGTGGAAGATTAAATACAGGAGGAAAAATAGATGATGGTTAGAGAGTTCCACAAAATAGAGGTAGCTGGAAAGAAGTAGGCACCACAAGGGGCCAGCCTGGGATTTCCTACATCCACACAAAATTGGTGCGAAAGCAGGGCAACCCTTGTGAAACAAGGACGACGCAATGGTGGAGGAATGCGAGATGCCAATTTCCTCGATCACCTGCCATTCTAGTACCTTTAGAAAAGAGATAGCGAGCCAACGTCACGTCGCAGAGATTGCGGGTCGAGATTTTGAAAGTAAGGGACAGTTTATTAATCTTTTAGCTTTCGACTCAACGCTATCCAGAAGAGAGGAGGAGTCGGAGCCTCACTCCCCAAATGTGAGAACAGTACTCCATACAAGGGCGAATAAGACTCATAAACTTGGAGTAACTGCTCAGAAGAAAAATATTCTCGCAACCTGAACAGAATTCCCAGCTTCTTAGAGGACACTTTAGCAACCATTGTGATATGTAGTTTCCAAGACAGTGTGTTGTTTATGTTTAGACCAAGAATGTTAGTTATTTACAGGTGAGACAGGAGAGCCATCGAAGAGGATAGAAAAGTTAGGAGGTGTTTTTGAGAGGGGGATGTGAAAAGTTATGTTTTTAAAAAGTTGAATTTCACAATGTTGCTATGACCCCACCGGGAAATCTCATCCAGATCGGCAAGAATAGAATCGGAAAGTTGAAGACGAGAAGCAATTCTAGAAGCAGATTTAAAATGAGTGAAAGAATTTACAGATGTGTAATCAGCATAAGAGTGAACAGAGTTAGAAGCGCAGTTGAGAAGATCGTTAATGAAAAGTAGGAATAAAATTAAAGATAAAACAGAACTCTGAGGAACATCACTGCTGACAGAAAAAGAGGAAGAGGTTGCTTTATCTACAAGTGCCGAAATGGAACAATCTGAGAGAAAACCAGACAAGAGTAAGCAAAGAGAAGGAGGAAACCCAAAGGAAGGGAGCTTGGAGAGCAGCGACGCATGGCATACTTGGTCAAAAGCCTTCGATATTTCAAGCGCCACTATATAAGACTCCCCAAAGTCCCTAAGGAAAGAAGACCATAGATTAGTAAGATAAGAAAGAATGTCACCAGTTGACCTCGAGCGTCGAAAGCCATACTGGTAATCTGAGAGAAGAGAATGAGACTCCAAATGATCCAGGAAATGAGAATTGAGGAGAGTTTCAAAAATTTTAGATAGAACACAAGTGAGAGCTATAGGTCGGTAGTTAGAAGGGTCAGAGCGGCAACCTTTCTTCGGAATCTGCTGAACAAATGCATGCTTTCAGCATTCAGGGAAAGTATTAGTATTAAGGCATAGAGAGTAGAACTGAATGAGAACAGGCGCTAACTCGAAAGCACACTCCCTCAGAACATGAGGGGGAATGCCATCCGGGCCACTGACCTTCCTGATGTTCATAGATTTCAGGATCTCAGGCACCCGATGATGAGTAATTACAGGTAGATGCATGGGACACCTGAGAGGAGAAGGAGTATGAGGAGGGATGCCAGAATCGAGCAATTTAGAATTAGAAGAAAAAAGGAGGCCGAAGAGATTAGCCATTTCAGAGGTAGTATTAGCTACAGAACCATCAGAGTGAATAAGAATTGGAAAGGCAAATTTACAGAAGTTATTAGAGATATTTTTGACAAGAGGCCAGAAATTTTTATCAGTAGAGAGCCATGGAGATCAGCGCACTTCCTTTTTATGAAAGTACGCTTAGTCCGTCGAAGAACATCCCTGCAACGATCCCGAGCTGAATGAAATTTAGCAAGAGTAATAGGAGGAGAGTTTTTCCATTCACGAAAAGCATAGTATCGCTCCCGAAGGACAAGAGAACGGTTGCCATCGAACCATGGATTTTGAGGAGAAAAAGATTTAGTTGAAGATGAAATGAATCTGCCCATCCCGTCAAGAATTACGGCTCCTACCTTTTCAGAAGAGATAGAAGTGTCCCCCGAGATAAGGCAAGATTCACTCCAATGATAGTTGGCAAAGAAGCGGCGCATTGCCCCCCAATTGGCCCGATTAAAGTGCCAGAAAGTACGTTTAGGGCATGGTGGAGATGTTGGCGAGAAAGCATTATAACTAAGAGCTATAAGATTATGATCAGAGTTACCAATAGGAGGGAAAATGGTGTATTTATATCTAGAAGGATTAGTGGTGAATCATAAATCAAGTGTATTCAAGAATTTCTTAGAACGTTCTGGAATGTGTGCTGGTTTCCTAATTAATTGCTCCAGGTCGTTAAGAATGCTGAATGATTTCCCTCCCTCCCACCTGTATCAGTATGATAGGAACCCAATCATTCAGTGTGGCTTACGTTGAAATCCCCTAAATAGAAGACCTCAACATTTGGATGAGAAGAAGTGACAATCTCGTGAGAAGTAGTAAGAAATTGAAAAAAACCTGGAAAATCTTTTCCATTAGGGGTGCAGTAGAAGAAACGCAAAATAATGATGGTAGTTGGAAGACAGATTTTTGGCCATAAAACAGCGAAATTAGGAGATTCTTGATTTACGAGACGTGTCAAAGGAGTGTTAATGTTAATATAGACACAAACTCCATCATTTAAACGGAAATTGTGAAAAAAGCTATAGTTTGAGACATTAAGATTGCTAGAGAAAGAATCCCTGCCCAGCTGAGTCTCAGACAGAAGCAAAAGGTTAGGACGAGAGGTAGGGAGGTGGTGTTTAACGGACGCAAAATTAGATTGAAGGCCACGAACGTTAGCAAAGGTACTAGAAAGCCCCCGTCTCCGCCCAACCAACGATCACTCAAATTAGACATCTAAAAAAAACACGCTCACACAAAATCACGCACGCACTCATTCCCGCACACACGTAATCATGCATTCACGCACGCACGCAAACACCCAATACAGTAAACTAATATTAAAAAAAATAATTAATATTAAAATTATTAAAACAAATAAAATCAATATTAAAAATATTAAAGCTATAGTTATTAAAACAAATTATGCAGTAAATTTATACCAAAGAAATTTAATTAAAAACCGAAGAAAATGTATGGTAAATTTAAAACGGAAAAAGTTTACTTAGGTTAAAACCATACTTATAATACTTATACTTTTACTTTTTAACTTATAAAATACTTACAGGAATTGTAACTCTGGCTGGTATGAGTTCCTGCGAACAACGAAGGATGCACTCTTTCTCCAATTCTCTTGTATACAAGAATTCCCTTTTGAATAGAACTTGGTCTTCTGTATCTGTAATTTGTAATTTTAACTCCACCGTATCTTGGACTTCCGTATCCACCATAGCTACCATATCTAGTTGACCCTCCTGAATAGTCTCCAAACTCACCATGCCCTCCATACCTTCCATATCCACCAACAAATCTACCTACCGACCCTCCAAATCTTCCTTCAGAAGAATCTCCAAAACCGTAAAATTCATTTGAGTCCCCAAAATTACCATAACTTCCAGGACTACTTCCATACCCTCCTGAACTTCCAAATATACCATAACTGTTTCCATATCCTCTCGAAATTCCTAAACTACCAGAACTACTTCCGTACCCTCCTGAACTTCCAAAACCAAAATCAACTCCTCCTCCATTTTCACTCAAGCCACCGAAATTACCAAATTCCCCCCCTGATTCTTCTAATCCACCAAGATCGCCTAATCCTCCTTCTGATCCACCAAATTCTCCTTCTGTTCCCCCTAAATCTCCAAAACCATCTAATCCACCAAGACCTTCAGCTCCTCCTTCGAATCCACCATTTCCATCCGCTCCTCCTTCGAATCCACCATTACCCTCCGCTCCTCCTTCGAATCCACCATGACCCTCCGCTCCTCCTTCGAATCCACCATTACCCTCCGCTCCTCCTTCGAATCCACCATTACCCTCCGCTCCTCCTTCGAATCCACCATTACCCTCCGCTCCTCCTCCTCCTTCGAATCCACCATGACCCTCTGATCCTCCTTCGAAATTTCCATGACCTTCAGCTCCTCCTTCGAATCCACCATTACCCTCTGATCCTCCTTCGAACTTTCCATGACCTTCAGCTCCTCCTTCGAATCCACCATTACCCTCCGCTCCTCCTTCAAATCCACCATTACCCTCCGCTCCTCCTTCGAATCCACCATTACCCTCCGCTCCTCCTTCGAATCCACCATTACCCTCCGCTCCTCCTTCGAATCCACCATGACCCTCTGATCCTCCTTCGAACTTTCCATGACCTTCAGCTCCTCCTTCGAATCCACCATTACCCTCCGCTCCTCCTTCGAATCCACCATTACCCTCCGCTCCTCCTTCGAATCCACCATTACCCTCCGCTCCTCCTTCGAATCCACCATTACCCTTCGCTCCTCCTTCGAATCCACCATGACCCTATGACCTTCAGCTCCTCCTTCGAATCCACCATTACCCTCCGCTCCTCCTTCGAATCCACCATTACCATCCGCTCCTCCTTCGAATCCACCATTACCCTCCGCTCCTCCTTCGAATCCACCATGACCTTCAGATCCTCCTTCAAATCCACCATGACCCTCAGATCCTCCTTCGAATCCATTATGACCCTCAGATCCTCCTTCGAATCCATTATGACCCTCAGATCCTCCTTCGAATCTATTATGACCCTCAGATCCTCCTTCGAATCTTCCTCCTCCTCCTAAATATCCTAGACCCCCTAAATTACCTCCAAAGCTTCCAAATTCTCCTAATCCAATTTGGGAACCTCCTGCTCTAACTCCATACTTACTTAAGCTTCTTGGATTTCCAAATTTTGAATATCCTTTCCTTGTTCCATATCTGCCGAATGAAAAATCATTAAACTCATTAGAATTTGATTCACTTGAAGAATCTCTACCACCGAATCCGTACGAACCAGGGTATAAATATACTATTCTTCCTCTTCCTCTTCCTCTTCCATTGCCATCAAAGCCTCCAAGTCCTCCTGATCCTATGCCAGAAACATCACTTCCAAAACCTTTAGCTCTGTAAGACTTAGATATTCCCTTCGATCTCCCTCCTAAATATCCAGTAAAATCACTTAATCCATTACCAGACACCCCATATTCTGACCCATCTAGCAGACCAAAATCACCTTCTAATCCCTCAGTATCACCTAACCCTCCTCCTTCTAATCCACCCAAGTCACCGAAATTTCCTAAACCTCCTGCAGCTCCTCCTGATCCACCAAAATCATTACCCAATCCAACTAGATCACCTCCAGCACTTACTCCAAAGCTTCCCTCTCCTAAATGTCTATTGGTTTCTAAGCCTCCTCCGAATCCGCTAAATCCTCCTTGAAAACCTCCTAAAGCTCTATCTGAGGGAACAAAGAAGCTTCTAAAAACTCTAAATCTTCGTCCAATTCCATGACTACCTGATATAGATAGAGGTCTGTTGAATCGTGTAAAAGTAGAACTTGGCAAGACCGGTGAAATTTTTGGTCTGTTGTTGAATATAACTCCTCTTGATCCTAATCTTCCGAAAGCTTTTGAGTTTCCTCTATGTCTTCTAACTAAAAAATTAAATGAAAAAAATATTAATGCTACATTATAAAGGTTTCATTGGAAAATGTAATAAGTTATTTTTTTAAAAAAAAATTAAATTATAATCGTGAAAGGGCTAAAGAGTCGGTAAATTCTTTGCTGAAACCACTAAGGTTTCATCAACTACGGATTCAGACTCAACTCCAAAATTCTCCAACTATAGTTCCTGACTTGTTTTTACACTTATGAAATAGTTAAATTTTTAAGAATGAAAAAAATGAATGTCATTGAAAAACAGTAATTTCATTTACAGTTGCTAATATGAAATTTTTTACATTTTATTTATTCTTGACTCCGTTTCTGAGTTTCTTAAGATTGTTTGTAAAGTCATAGGACAGTAAAATAGTACCCCTACACGCAGTAGCGTCTCTACCATAGACACCACTAGTGTACCTCCCTCAAAAATATTATAATAATGAAACACTCTTTATAAAAAAATTATGCAACTATAAAACTAAATACATAGTGTACGTTATTACATAATATTCATGCCAGTAATTGATGCAATAAAAGGAGGGCAAAAAAATTAACATCAGGGCTGCAACCACACTGTCCAAATAGCATGCAATAACCCTCCCAAGAAAAGTTTGAATTGATGTACTGACTCATCTCTGACTATCAACTTTAATATTTTCTTGCTGGTGCAAGCGTGTATTCAATCAATCTGTGGCGAAAAAATGAGTACCCTTCTCAGCATTCTAATTATCTTTTTATCCTTATAACTTATTGTTTCCAAAGTTTTCAAATTTATATTTAAAAAGAAGATTTGGATACCATTTATCATTTCGGAAGGAAAGCTTCCGTAAAGAATGCTTGCTGTCTATCTTTCCCTTCTCTCCTAATCCCGAAACTCTGTTCTTTAGTATTTTGGTGAATCTTTTCTGAATTTTAAAAATCAATAATGATGTTCCGCAAGACTTTGTTTCATCTCAAAACCTTATCTACATTTTATAGTAACTTTCTATCTGACACTTCGTATCCTATACACTTTTATGGCAATTATTTTTTTTGGCATTTTATTGGCATTTTTTTTTAAATATTAAAGTTTACTTAAAGCCAAAACACAAATTAGAACTTCTGCTTAACTTCTGGCTATTAAACTATAGCCATAGATAATAGTTGTGCTATTATATATATATATATATAATATATATATATATATATATATATATATATATATATATATATATATATATATATATATATATATATATTATATATATATATATATATATATATATATATATATATATATATATATATATATATATATATATATATATATATATATATATATATATATATATATATATATATATATATATATATATATATATATATATATATATAATATATATATATATATATATATATATATATATATATATATATATATATATATATATATATATATATATATATATATATATATATATATATATATATATATATATATATATAATATATATATATATATATATATATATATATATATATATATATATATATATATATATATATATATATATATATATATATATATATAATATATATATATATATATATATATATATATATAATATATATATATATATATATATATATATATATATATATATATATATATATATATATATATATATATATATATATATATATATATATATATATATATATATATATATATATATATATATATATATTATATATATATATATATATAATATATATATATATATATATATATATATATATATATATATATATATATATATATATATATATATATATATATATATATATTATAATATATATATATATATATATTATATATATATATATTATATTATAATATATATATATATATATATATTATATTATAATTATGTTATATAGAAAAATGTTTGAATGTTATGTGTTTGCCTTCAGTAATGTATGGGTGTGAAACATGGATGATAAGTGCTCGAGCGGGAAAAGTTTGAATGTCTTTGAGATGAAAGGTTTGAGAGTGATATGTAAATTGGGAAGAATTGATAGGATTAGAAATGAAAGAATAAGGGAGATGTGTAAATGGAAGAGGGGTTTAGTTGTTAGAGCGGAGGAGGGTGTGCTAAAATGGTTTGGACAAATGTGTAGAATGAATGAGGACAGAATGGTAGGCAAGGAACTTAGATCCAAGATGGATGGTGGGAGGGGGAGGGGAAGGCCAAAGTGGAGATGAATGGATGGAGTGAGAGAGATTTTGGGTGGAAGGAATTTGAGTTTAGAAGAGGGTAGAAGACTTTGCGGAGGACAGAGTGAGATGGAGAGTGGTGGTGAAAGGGGTTGAAAGGTAAGAATTTGTATGTTTGTGAAGGAATTGTGGCGGGCACCACCCCACGAAAGTGGGAAAGGTGATAGTGAAATAAATAAATAAATAAATATATAATATATATATATATATATATATATATATATATATATATATATATATATATATATATATATATATATATATATATAATATATATATATATATATATATATATATATATATATATATATATATATATATATATATATATATATATATATATATATATATATATATATATATATATATATATATATATATATTTAATATCAGTGATCGTACGGGATTCACGATCTCGATCCTATTCCTAATCCCGGGGATCCTGATATGTTAATCCCGATCCCGAATCTGATCCTGATGTGAAAATCTTAATCCAGAAAAAATTCCGGCATTAACGAGCGGCATTTCATATGAATGCCAATTCAAAGTTGGTAAACGCATGATTACTGACACGCTCTCCCGATTGCTTCCACAGAATGCAGAGATTCACATTTGGTTAAATTACAATGTTCGCGCAATTGGCAATATCACTTTCTCAGTCCTCAAGGAGCAAATAGAATTCAAAAAACAAATACGAAGACAGACATAAATATCAATTGGCTTCTGAGCTCGACATCATACCACAGTCAAGTGGCAGCAAAGACAGCGACTGCGCGATGAAGGAGTCGAACTTGAATAAAATAAGGAATGTTATTATTAATAAACTAAAAGGAATCTTATTAAAAGAATGTTATCAACATTAACGATATAAGTTCTTGTTTAAAATTTAAGTAAAGCCGCTTTTGCATTTCCAAATTGCACAACACAAATTACGATTGCGGGTTTAATAATTATAATATAATGCAGCAATGTCACATATTTTATTTTCATTAAATGATATTAATAAAAAACCCTGCAGCTTCATCGTTATCATGTGCTTCCTAGCTTATATATCTTTGTTTCCCACTATTGTATATAGTGACCATGGACAGCCGAAGCCAATACATTAAAAATTCAAAATCCCGATCCGATCCCGATCTCGATCCGATCCGAATAATTTTCAATCCAGTACGATCACATATATATATATATATATATATATATATATATATATATATATAATATATATATATATATATATATATTAATATATATATATATATATATATATATATATATATATATATATATATATATATATATATATATATATATATATATATATTATATATATATATATATTTATATATATATATATATTATTATTATATATATATATATATATATATATAATATATATATAAGCCAACCATATTCAGGGCAAAGCCCTGTTCAAGGAGGGGGTGTTAGAAGAATAAAAATGAAATAAAATAATTTAAAAAATATGAAAGGAACCTGCAGATCCCACCTAACGCAAAGTTCTTAAGTGAACACTGACGTGGGCTTTAAAAAAAATTGAGATTAAATTCGGCAGGAAAAACAGAAGACGGGAGAGAGTTCCCCAAAACAGAGGTGGCATTAAAGAAGGAGACACTACAAAGGACAAGCCAAGAGTTGCATTTGTCAACACAAAATTTATGCGTAGACAATGCACCCGCTGTGCTATGAGGACGCCGTAAGTTTAAAGGTATAAGAGTGGATAATTCCCTCGAGCATTTGCCGCTGTAGTACCTATAGGAAAGAGACAAGGCACCAGATGTAGATGAAAAATGGGGGTGAGGGGAGAGGAGTGTATATGAGGAAGATGATTTACAAATTAAAGTGGGTAGGGAGAGATTGGAGCGAGTCACTTTATTTAAGTATCTGGGGGTGATTTTTGGAGAGGGTGATGTAAATATGGGTGATAAAGTTGGGCATAGAATGAGAAAAGTTGAGAAAGTGTTATGTGACCTGAATGATATTTGGGGTAGAGGTGAAGGTGAGAATGTTTGAGGGATGCTGTATATCGGTTGTTATGTATGGGAGTGAGGTATGGAGGTTAAACGAAAAAAAATATTTTCGAAATGAAAGGTCTGAGAGCGGTTTGTGGGGTTGGTAGAAGGGATAGAGTCAGGAATGTTAGAATAATGGAAATGTGTGGATGGAGAAGGAGTATGGTTGAGAGAGCTGAACAAAATATGCTGAGATGTTTTAGACTTGTTTGTTGGATGTATGAAGCGAGAATAGCTAAAAAGTTATTTGTTTCAGAAGTGGGGGCTGTGAGATATAGGGGAAGATTGAGGGGAAGTTGAATAAGTAATTTCAAAGAGCTGTTAAGGAAGAAAGGGATGAATTGGGAGGAGGGTGTGCGATTGACAGAGGATAGAAATAAGTGGAAAAGGTGAATGGATGTGGCCTGCCATAGACATTACCCACGTTTGTGGGAAAGGTTTATATATATATTATATATATATATATATATATATATATATATATATATATATTATATATATATATATATATATATATATATATATATATATATATATATATATATATATATATATATATATATATATATATAATATATATATATATATATATATATATATATATATATTATATATATATATATATATATATATATATATATATATATATATATATATATATATATATATATATATATATATATATATATATATATATATATATATATATATATATATATATATATATATATATATATATATATATATATAT
>SEYY01020246.1:57500-58504 GCA_009176605.1 Armadillidium nasatum
CTTCCCTCTTTCGGTATCTATCCTTCTCTCTGTGATCTTCTCGCTAATTTCCTTTCCGGTCGTTCTATAGCAGCTGTTGTAGACGGCCACCGTTCATCCTTTAAATCTATTAATAGTGGTGTTCTTCAGGGTTCTGTCCTATCCAAACACTTTTTCTACTTTTCATTAATGACCTTCTCTCTATTAACCTCATCTCCTATCCACTCCTATGCTGATGACTCCACCCTTCATTATTCCTTCCAGTTTGAAAAACGTCCCACCCAACAGCAGTTGATAGAACTCGAGAATTATAGCCTTGGAACAACTAACCTAAGATCTTTCCCGTATTTCAAATTAAGGCAGAGAAACAAATGGTTGTTTTCAATGCCTCTAAAAAACTCAATTCCTTCATCTCTCCACTCGACACAATCTTCCACACAACTATGATATCTTCTTCGAAAACACACAACTCAAGCCTTCATCTGTTCTTAATATTCTTGGTATTTCTTTTTCTCGTGATCTTTCTTGGAAAGATCACATTACTTCTCTTTCTAAACAAGCTTCTAAGAGGTTGGGTGTTCTGAGGCGCCTTCAGAATTACTTCACGCCACCCCAGTTGCTTGCTCTGTTATAGGGTGTGTTCGCCCCTGTATGGAGTATGCTTCGCACATCTGGGGTGGTTCCACTCATACAGCTCTCCTAAGAAGTGGAGTCTAGCTTTCGTCTCATCAACTCTCCTGCTCTTACTAACTCTCTTCAATCTCTTTCCCGTCGAATTGTTGCGTCACTCTCTCTTTACTATCGCTATTACAACAGACACTGCTCTTCTGAACTCTCTCGTCGCATATCTCCTCCAATGAGAAGAGCTCGTGTGACACGCTTTCTACACAGTCTCATCCTTTCTCTGTCCAACTCTCCGACCCCAGACTTAACCGCTATGCTCAATCTTTTATACTCTACTGGTAAAGTCTGGAACACACTCCCTTTATCTTTTCCCAACTTCCTTTGACTTGCATACTTTCAAA